>BQNB010026827.1:0-50536 GCA_026074375.1 Tanacetum coccineum | reverse complement strand
TTTACAAATTAGAGTTTTACTCTTAAAAGTCTAATCAACATATTCGGAGAAAAAGCTTTATCGATGATGAAGTCAACATCATTTGTAAATAAGAATTTTAGTTCAAGTTTATACTTTGGTTTTCTAAAATGAAATTTTTCTATTTGCAAAAATAATGTGTTGAATTAATCTTAAAAAAATGATGAAAAAGAAAAAATATAGTTGGTGAATAAAAAGGATGCAAGTTATAAATCCTTAGTATTAATAATAATATACAAACTCCATCGCAATAAAGTACATGGGCATTTGTCGGTTCGTTCCCGATGTGACATCGAAAGAAAGGGTGGAGGTTGTATATTTAGGGTTGGTATCATAATAAGTACACTAACTCTTGTCGGAGGCGTGGCCGATGTGTCGTCGAAAGAAAAGTGATACCGGTTCCTAGCCTAATAATGTAAATAGTAATAATAATGTTGCAAGTTAGAAAATAAATAGTAAAAGTTTCCTTTTCTAAAACCAAAGTATTCTTTTGAACCAAAAATTTGCAAAAGTCTACAAGGCTTTTTCATCGGAAGTTCATGCGTCTCGATTATTATTCTCCGGATGGGGTGTCAAAAGCCTTAGCACTTACCCGATGACGGTGGGATGCTAGAGAAGAAAGTCATTTATGGGACAAGTGAACCAACGATGTCTTAGCTAAGGAGGTTTTTGTTTGCTTTGAGTTGTGATCTTACTAAGTGATTAACATATTAGCCCAAAAGGCCCATGTGTAAAGCTTAGTCGGATTTCAACTATCTAAATATGTGGATTTAATGGTTTAAATTAATTTGAGCACACACACTTAAATATATGATTTATGTCGGGAAGAGAAATTCACAAGTTGTAATTATAAGTAGTCTTAGCATCTTAGCTCGTACTTAACGGTGATCTTATTTTTAAGCTTAGTATGGGAAAAGTGAAAAATCAGGAATGATGAAGTTATCTTTTAGACACTTAATTGTGCTTTTTGTTCTATGATCCTAAAAGTTACCACAGGTAATGAAACAGTACATATGTCAACACAAGAATAAAGTTGTAGGTAGGTATTTAATTATTAAGAAAATATCATAAAAAAATAATAAAAATCTTTGAAAATGGGAATTCGGGTGTTTTATAACTTGTGATCTCTTAGCTCTCTCAACAAAATTTTTTGCTACTTTTCAAAGGTTTAGTTTGGTTAAGTTTTGAGATATTTGGTTATAAGGCATGTGATATTGCGTGAGGACACGCAATCGTTTAGTTTGGGGAATTTTGATAAGTGTAAAATACACATATCCGTTAACACCAAAAATGACCCTAAATGACCCAAAACAGACTAAAAATGGCAAAGATATGCTTGTTTTTGTGTTTTGTGTGTGCAGGTACGGACATATCAAAAATCATAAGAAAACCGTCAAAAACGGGCAAACACGGACACGGGAAACGGAAGAGCACAAGAGAAGCCAAAAAAAATTCAAAGCCAAAGCCAGAAAAAGTCTACTTCAGTCAACCATGGGTCAACAAAGCCAACTCATTAGAAGACAAATCCCCAAAGTATTCCATTTTAGTCCTCCAAGTTTCAAAAGATTACACAATTAGTCCCTAAAAGCTTAATGGGCCCTTAAAAATTCTTAAATAAACCCTACCCGGATCAAGCCCAAACCAACAAGCCAATACCCGTTTCCATATACTAAAGGGACCCATGTTGCCATTTGTGAAATAGTCCTTTTTACATTACACTTTCATTTAAACAAAAGACAAGGACTAAGTTGAATTTTTAAGTTTATATGTTTTTAACCTGTTTTTTGTTAAAACAAGCGCCAAAGGGTGTTACTGTTCACCCGTCACTACCAATTCACCACCAAAGGTAAATCATGGGGCAAATGTCAATTAAGGGGTGATTTAGGCAATTCAAGGGCTCACAAACATGATGACAGGGTTAGATTTGTCAAAACAAGCACTCTAAGTGGCTTCTCTCAGTCATCAAGCACGTGGATTGAGATAAACAAGGAAATGATTGGTTTACTACTTTAATCGCTCACTAAGTAGCTCAGCGTTTACATTAAAGGATTGCCAGCTTGGCAATCCGTGTGATTAGTGAAGTGATCAAACGACTCAAAATGACTCTCAAATGATTGATGAAATGATTGGCTGAGATTGAGAGGAGCGTGATGCAAGCAAGGCCTAGAAGGATCTATGAGAGCCTATAAATAGAGCTCACTCTCACACACACATATTCTTTCTTTCCTAGTCTAGTTTTAGATAATTTAGTGAATTTTAGCTTAATTTAGCTTAATGTAATCGTCCATTTCCGTTTTCAAGTATTATACCCAAATTTTACTTAATGTAATCAAATTTAGTTAATGAAAAAGTTTCCTTTTCTTTTTAGCTTCTATTCTCATGTTAAAGATTCATAAGCTCACAATAAGCTCATTTTAACTATCCAAGTCTTAAAAAAATAAAAGCTTGGATTTGAGCTTATAAAGGTTTTAATCTACTTTAAACTTTAAAATCAGCTAATTACTTTTGATATTTGGACTTAAAAGCTCATGGAAGGGAGGCTAGCAAGGGATGAGCCTCCATGGACTTTACTGGCTTATTGTAAATAAGCCAGAGCTAGTAGATAAGCTCTAAGAGCGAATAGCTTCAATTAAGCTAAAAGCGGTCATGTAAGTTTTTCTATTTACTTCCTTGTCCTTTATTTTTTGCTACAATTTTGCTTTTTGTGTAGATTTGTTTATTAGCTTAATCTATTTACTTATTAATTGCTTATTTACCTTATTCTAGCTTATTAAAGTGTTTTGTTTATCTGTTTTTTGCTTATGTGTTTTTAGAAATTTAGTATTCATAACTTGTCCATAAAAACCATAAAATCCAAAATCATTTAGTAGCATAGTGTAGATCTAAAACTTAGCTTTAATTCAGTTGTTTGTTTATGCTTATTAGGGGTATATAAGCTTAATGATATCTGTTTTAAGGTCTTATTCATTAGATTATATTTTAGTTGTTAATTAAATCTGTCAAGTGTTTATAGGCAAGTCAAATGACCTGTGAAATTTGTTTGAGTTAGTTGTATTATCATTTTAAACCAATAGAAAAAGAGATTTCAGAAGTTAGTTTTCATTTTTAAAAAAGTTATGGCTTATTGAATCTGTCTCAGCACTAGGGGAATTTACCTTGTGATTTCACTTGTGAAAATTTGAATCAAGCTACTTAAGGCTTGGTTTGTGCTTGATTTGTGTTTAGCCATACTCAAGTAGAGTGTATAAGTGCAGTTTTACCCTTTTGGTAACTTGCATCGTAGAGTTTTGTGCCTTGCCACTTTGCATTCAGCAAAGGCCAAAACAAAAGATAGAGACAACTGTCTTTTTAATTTTCATTTTTGAATAGCTTAAGTAGGATTTAGGTTTATTAATTCAGTAATGATTAAGTTTTCTAGTAGCTTTAATATGATTAGAATAGTTTTTTACATTTCTAGCTTAATTATAGTTTGTATTTAGCTTTAAAGTTATCTTAAAAACCTGAAAAATCCAAAAACAGTAGTGTCTAGATTTTAGCTTCTTAATTAGAAATTTTATCTTATAGTACTTGATTTTATGATTTGTTTTCTTTGTTTATGTTGTAGCTTAGTTTTTCAAATGCTTGATTTCTTATTAGCTTATTTAACCTTTTAGCTTATTAGATTTTTATGCACTTTTGACTTGTGCCTGAGTTTGCCTTCTTGATCTTCAATTTCATAGCTTAAATAATTTTAGTTAAGTAGCTTGTTTTGATTTGCTTATAATCATCATAAGCTTTCCAGAACTTCTTTTATTTTTGGTAATTTAGAGCTTATATTGAGCTTGTGCCAAAGCTTTTAGTCTAAATAAGCTAAAAATAGTTCAAAAGCCTTCTTACTGAAGGCAGAACTTCATAAGCTCTTTCTGAGCTTGTTTTTGAGTTTGAACTTATGCTCCATTTATTAAAAATGCTTAAAATTAAGTCCTTTATAAGTTATAACTTTTAATTTTGCAAAAAGTAAAAATAAATAAAAAAAATAGCAAATGGTGTTTGCTGCCTCGATCCCACGAACCCTCTCCCTATTAGTCTATGCGTTTTACCATTGTGCTCTCAATAGCTATCCAAACAATCCTTTGCACCTATTTATCTTTTATACTAGATTTCCTTTTCCTTTTTCCTTATAAGCCGTAGCCAAGTTTGCTTATTATAGAGCTTTTTAGATAAGCTGTTAAGAAGTTAGTATTTTTCTAGTATTCTTTGTTGCTTAATATATTTTTCCTGATTTTTTTTGATAATTTTTCATTAAGTAGAGTATTTTTAATCATTTTTCTAAAGTTTTTATTTTCGAAAATTCAAAAAAAATAGAAAAAGTTTCATAAAATTATAAAAAAATAATTTTTAGTTTTATAAAAAATTCTTTTATGTTTACATTAAGAAAAAAATCATTTTCACCACTTTTAGATTATAATTTTCATTTTTGAGCTTTTAATTTTAAGTTTAAAAATAGGATTTTAATTTTAAAAATAGTTTTCTGAGTTTTTATGTTATTTTAGACTTTTCTAAGTTTAAAAATCATTTTTCTAAATTTTTTAGGACTTAATTTGCTATTTTTTAGGATTTAATTAGATTTAAATAGTTTTTAATTCATAATAAATTCAAAAATAATAGAAAAAAAATGTTTTTCTTTTTCTTAAAATTTTCTTTTGTCCTAATTAGGTTTAGAAATTTAGTTTGCATTTTTAGGAGTAAATTTAATGTATTTGCTTATTTGTCGCGTTTTATTTGTTCCCGTTAATTAGTTTAAGTGTTTAATAGTTTTTAATTGTTCATTTTAAATTGTTGCTTTTATTTAGTAGTTATAGAAATTCAAAAATATCCTTTCTCTCATTCAAATCATAATCCGAGCTAAAACGTGGTTTCAATTACACAAGTCGTTGGGGAAACAAACCGGGTGATCATACTTCCCGGTTAAATATACGTATTATATATTATATATATATCTTTTAAGAGTGAAATTTCCTTAGGGAATTTTCTTAATTGCTCTTGTGGTATTATATCGTATATTTAATTTGCGTATCACTGTACATTCCCTAGCAAAGTGACCAGTGTTGTGACAGTTGAACCATTCAAGCTTCTTTTTGTCAAAGCCAACTAATGCTTTTCCATCAACACGAACTCCCTTCCCCCCCCCCCCCTCCCCCCTCACCCCCCCTCCCTTACTGTTCTTTTTATAGAACTTTTTCATTCGTATAGCAAATCATTGCATTGCCAGTTTTATGTCCATCTCTAAAAATCCAAGTCATCAATCTGATTCCAGCGTCTTCATGAGCAAGTCTCAGTCTCTGATTGTTTGCAATAGATGTAGGAATAAATAACTTCATCAGCAAAACACAGCAAGAAGCCCTTTTTCTTTTTCTGGAGTTTTGGTTGAAGAAGTAGAAGGGTGCAAAGTACTGTAAGTACTAGTTAAAACTGACCTCTAAACCTTATTAGATGCTGCTTTTTGCTTTGTGAAACAAAAGCAACATTTTGAGCACTTGAAGTTTTTTGAGGCACCTTAGATTTCCTGCTCAAAGACCCTAAGGTTATTGTACAGATCATCAATAGATAAAGTGTCAACATCTGGTTTAGTTCTCATAGTCATTGCCAGATTGGACCATGCTGGGGGAAAAGATCTAAGAAACTTATGATTTGCATCCTCAGTTGATACTTCAGCACCATGAGCTTCCAACTGTGAAAAGTTTTGTTGGAATCTGTCATATTCCCTTTTCTACCCTTCTGAACTGAAGATTGTAAATGCTTAAACTGTTGTTTTGAAAATGCCTTCTGAATTTCTTTTGAATTTGCATTACCACCAAACCTAGTTCTGATGGCTTCCCAGATTTCTTTTGCATCATCCATTCCATGAAATCTTCTCATATGTTCCTTGGGAATGGCCATCAGTAAGATATTCTTAGCCTTTCTTTCCTTTTCAACAGCTTGAATTTCTGCAGCAGTAACTGGTGGAAGTATTCAAATTACACCATCCTTTCCAGTTAAAATTCTCTTCTTGGAGTTTCCATTCTGAATTACCTTCCGAGCAAAATCATTCATTGATACTAAAGGTAATGCTCCATCTCCATGATTAGATGAATCTAATTTATGGCATAGGAGGCTTGGGCATATAAATTTCAAAACACTGAACAAACTAGTGAGGGGAAACCTTGTTAAAGGTTTACCTTCAAAGATTTTTGAAAATAATCACACATGTGTTGCTTGTCAGAAAGGAAAGCAACATAATGCCTCTTGTTAGACCAAGACTGTAAGCTTAATCAGCCAACCATTACAAATGTTGCATATGGATTTGTTTGGGCCAACATTTGTAAAGAGTCTAATGAAAAAGATGTACTGCTTAGTTTTCACAGATAACTAAAGTAGGTTCAGTTAGGTTTTCATTTTAGCCACTAAGGATAAAACTAGTGAAATCCTTAAAACGTTCATAACTGGCATAGAAAATCTAATAGACCTTAAGGTGAAAGTAATTAGATGTAACAATGGGACTAAATTCAAGAATAAGGTCATGAACCAGTTCTGTGAAATGAAGGGTATTAAGAGGGAATTTAGTGTTGCTAGGACTCCACAACAAAATAGAGTAGCAGAAAGAAAAAATAGGACACTAATAGAGGCTACTAGGACTATGCTAGCTGATTCAAGATTACTAACAACTTTCTGGGCTGAAGCAGTTAATACTGCTTGTTATGTCCAAAATAGGGTGTTAGTTATCAAGCCTCACAAAAACACCCCTTATGAACTTTTTCTAGGTAGAAAACCTGCCTTAAGTTTCATGAGACCATTGGGTGTCCTGTTACAATCCTTAATAGCATAGATCACCTAGGTAAGTTTGATGGAAAGGCTGATGAAGGGTTCTTTGTAGGATACTCCACCAATAGCAAATCATTTAGAGTATTCAACAGTAGAACTAGGATAGTAGAAGAGAACCTGCATGTTCAATTTAGTGAGAATACACCTAATATTGCAGGAAGTAGACCAAATTGGCTTTTTGATGTAGATGCACTAACAAAGTCTATGAACTATAAGCCAGTTGTTGCAGGGAATCAATCTAATGGTAATGCAGGTATAAAAGCATGTGATGATGCAGGTAAAGCTAAAATGGAGACAATACATGGCAAAGATTACATTCTACTACCAATGTGGCCTGCTGATCCACTATTCTCTCAAAGTTCAAAAAATTCTCCTGATGATGGATTCAAACCTTCAGGAGATGATGAGGTTACTGAAGAACCAGGAAAAGAAGGTGGTGATCCAAGTAAAAAGGATGAAAGAAATGATCAAGAGAAGGATGATTATGTCAACAGCACTAACAATGTTAATACTGCTAGTGATGGAAACAGCACTAACAATGTTAATGCTGTTAGTTCAACTGTTAATGCTGTTGGTATAGAAGTTAATGCTGTTGGTGCAAAAACAAGCATTAAACTTCCATATGATCCAAATATGCCTGCTTTGGAAGATATTGTCTATTCAGATGATGATGATGTTGGTGCAGAGGCGGACATGAACAATTTAGATGCATTTATGCCTGTCAGTCCTATTCCAACTACAAGAATTCACAAAGATCATCCAATTGAACAAATTATTGGAGATTTGCATTCAGCACCTCAAACAAGAAGAATGACAAAAATATGACTGAACATGCTATGTTGAGTTTAGTGCAGCAGAGGACCAATCATAAAGACTTTCAAAATTGCATGTCTGCATGTTTCTTATCACAAGAAGAGCCCAAAAAGGTAATCTAAGCATTGAAGGATCCAAGCTGGATATAAGCTATGCAGGATGAGCTTCTATAATTCAAATTACAAAAGGTTTGGACCCTGGTGAATTTACCAAATGGCAAAAGGGCCATAGGCACTAAATGGGTTTACAGGAACAAGAAGGATGAAAGAGGCATTGTGATAAAGAACAAAGCAAGATTGGTTACTCAAGGGTACACACAAGAAGAAGGAATAGATTATGATGAGGTTTTTGCTCCAGTTTCCAGAATTAAAGCAATCAGGTTATTCTTAGCCTATGCCTCATTTAAAGACTTTATGGTGTACCAGATGGATGTCAAGAGTGCTTTTTTATGGTAAGATTGAAGAGGAAGTCTATGTTTGTCAACCACCAGGATTTGAAGACCCAGACTTTCCTGACAAAGTATACAAAGTAGAAAAGGCACTTTATGGATTGCATCAAGCTCCTAGAGCTTGGTATGAAACCTTGTCAACTTATTTGTTGGACAATGGGTTTCAAAGAGGAAAGATAGACAAAACTTTGTTTATCAAAAGGGACAAAAGTGATATTCTGTTAGTTCAAGTATATGTAGATGATATCATTTTTGGCTCTACAAAGAAGTCTTTATGCACTGAATTTGAGAAGATGATGCATAAGAAGTTTCAAATGAGCTCTATGGATGAACTCACATTCTTCCTAGGACTGCAAGTTAAGCAGAAGGAAGATGGAATTTTTATAAGCCAAGACAAGTATGTGACTGAGATTTTAAAGAAATTTGGGTTTAGTGATGTCAAAACAGCAAGCACACCCATGGAAACCCATAAGCCTTTGCTCAAAGATGCAGATGGTGAAGTTGTAGATGAACACTTGTATAGATCCATGATTGGATCATTGATGTATCTAACTTCTTCAAGGCCTGATATTATGTTTGCAGTATGTGCTTGTGCAAGATTCCAAGTCAATCCTAAAATTTCACATCTTCATGCTGTGAAAAGGATCTTTAGATACTTAATAGGTCAACCTAAATTGGGCCTTTGGTATCCTAAGGATTCACCTTTTGATTTAGTAGCATATACTAACAGTGACTATGCAGGAGCAAGCTTAGATAGGAAGTCCACAACAGGAGGTTGTCAATTCCTTGGGTGTAGATTGATTTCATGGTAATGCAAAAAGCAGACCGTGGTTGCTAATTCCACAACAAAGGTTGAATATGTAGCTGCTTCAAGTTGTTGTGGTAAGGTGCTTTGGATCCAAAATAAATTGCTAGATTATGGGTATAACTTTATGTAGGCTAAGATTCATATTGATAATAAGAGTACTATCTGCATAGTGAAGAACCCTGTTTTTCACTCAAAGACAAAGCACATTGAGATTAGGCATCACTTTATCAGAGATTCTTATGAGAAAAAGCTTATTCAGATGATCAAGATTCATACAGACCACAATGTTGCAGATTTGCTTACAAAAGCATTTAATGTAAGTAGATTTCAATATCTGATTGCAAGTATTGGAATGCTTAATCTCTAAAGTCTTGATTAATGGAAAGGGATGGTTTGGATGGAATGTTAAAACTGCTAAGGAAGAATTGGATATGTACTTACTTGTAACTTAAAAGTTTCTGCTGTTAAGTATAATTAGTGCTGCTAGTTATACTTAATACTGTTGAGTTAATACTGTTAGTTATACTTACTACTGCTGGTATAACTAATATTGTGAGAATTGAGAGAGTTGGTAATAATAAAAACAGAAAGAGAGATGTGTGATAAAAATAGAAAGAGTGATTAAGTGGGAAAAAGAATTGAGAGTATTTGTGAGTGAAAAAACAGAAAGAGAGTTGTGTGATAAAAATAGACAGAGTGAATTGGTGAGAAAAAGAATTGAGAGATGTGGTGAGTTGAAAAACAGAAAGAGAGCTAAATAAAAACAGAAAGAGAGAAATGTGAGCAAAAAGAATTGAGAGAAAGCAAAAACAGACAGAGAGAATTGTGAGTAAAAAGAATTGAGAAAAATCAAAAACAGACAAAGAGTCAAGAGTGCTTTTCTTTATGGTAAGATTGAAGAGGAAGTCTATGTTTGTCAACCACCAGGATTTGAAGATCTAGACTTCCATGACAAAGTATACAAAGTAGAAAAGGCACTTTATGGACTGCATCAAGCTCCTAGAGCTTGATATGAAACCTTGTCAACTTACTTGTTGGACAATGGGTTTCAGAGAGGAAATATAGACAAGACTTTGTTTATCAGAAGAGACAAAAGTGATATTCTATTAGTTCAAGTGTATGTAGATGATATCATTTTTGGCTCTACAAAGAAGTCATTATGCACTGAATTTGAGAAGATGATGCATAAGAAGTTTCAAATGAGCTCTATGGGTGAACTCACATTCTTCCTAGGACTGCAAGTGAAGCAGAAGGAAGATGGGATTTTTATAAGCCAAGACAAGTATGTGACTGAGATTTTAAAGAAATTTGGTTTTAGTGATTTCAAAACAGCAAGCACACCCATGGAAACCCATAAGCCTTTGCTCAAAGATGCAGATGGTGAAGATGTAGATGAACACTTGTATAGATCCATGATTGAATCATTGATGTATCTAACTTCTTCAAGGCCTGATATTATGTTTGCAATATGTTCTTGCGTAAGATTCCAAGTCAATCCTAAAGTTTCACATCTTCATGCTGTGAAAAAAAATTTAGATATCTTAAAGGTCAACCTAAATTGGGTCGTTGGTATCCTAAGGATTCACCTTTTGATTGGGAGGCATTTACTGACAATGACTATGCAGAAGCAAGCTTAGATAGGAAGTGCACAACAGGAGGTTGTCAATTCCTAGGGTGCGGATTGATTTCATGGCAATGCAAGAAGCATACTGTGGTTGCTAATTCCACAACTGAAGCTAAATATGTAGCTGTTTCAAGTTGCTGTGGCCAAGTGCTTTGGATTCAAAATCAATTGCTGGATTATGGGTATAACTTTATGCACACACGAGTTCATAAGATCAAATCTCCATTCGTAACCCTAATTCTTTTTTTTTAAAACGTAGAAGAAAGGTTTTTGGTGGGAGATTTTTTATTAATTAACCTCTTTCAAAAATGACACATGCAGTCCCTTGAATTTAAAGTAAATTTCAAAGTTTGTCCTTTGTTGCATCATTAACCTTCAAGTTGGAACAAGTTTACACCGTTAGTCCTTAATTGCTTCAATTCAGCCCGTTAGTCCTCCAAAGTGAAACGTAATTGCACCGTTAGTCCTTATTTTTGTTTTAATCAACCGTTAATTATTTTAAGTTGTAAGTGTGTTCACCGTTCGTCATTTTTAACTCATCAATCGTCAACAAAAGCTCAAGTTCTTCAACAATAAAAATTTTCTTTCACGGTTTCTTCTTGATTTAGTAAAATCCCGTAAAAGATTATTCCTTTTTCGGTTTAAGTCATAGAATTGTAAAATCCCGTGAATGTTAATTGGTTTCAATCCACAACAACAATCACTTTACCTACTTAAGATCCTTACATATCATTTCACATCACTTTTGCAATGTCGACTCAACAAGACATCAATGCTATTAGAGCACAACGACTTGCAAACACACATGATCCTTTGGCATTAATGGCAAACACTCAGACACCGTTTCACCCAGATCAATCATCACATATTACCTACATACAACATCCACAACCCAACAACAACTTTGTCCTACAACCTTCATTCAACACGAACTACATGCAACAACCAATGCAAAATCCCGAAGATATCTCAGATCCCACAACTGCATTAGACATGGCACTTGAACTCATGTCTAAGGCATTTCAGCTAAACAACACCACTACAACAAACAACAACCAAAGAAGTTCATGAAACCCTTGCTATAGTCAGATTGCTCAATCGGGTATGAATATAGATCAAGACAGACATATGCTAATGGTTGATGATAATGTTGGGAACCAGTTTAGACAGAATGCAATGCAGAATGTAGGATATTTAGTTGGGCAGAATGTAGTTTAGAATCAAGGTACTCAGAATGTTAGGAATCAGAATTGGCTTAGTGTTGTTCCAGGGATTGCAAATCAGCATTGGAATGTAAATGTTGTAGCAGCACGGGCTGAGGGTAATAGTAATAAAGATAATGGAAATCAGATAAGGTGTTACAACTGCAGAGGAGAAGGTCATTATGCCAGCAACTGCATAGTGAAGCCAAGGAAAAGGGATGCTGCTTATCTTCAGACACAACTACAGATTGCTCAAAAGGATGAAGCAGGGATCTACAATCAATTTTGAGGAATTTTGATTCATGGCAGTTGCATGTGCCTATGAGATATGAGAAAAGTAACTGTCAATTGGCAATTTACAGGATAATTTACAACAAGCATCTACATCGGGTACTCCAGATCTGACAAAGCTCCCGTCTATGATTCAGATGGATCAGCTAAGGTACACCATTCTGAAAATTGTTATGATAATGATATATTCAATATGTTTACTCAAGAGAGTAGTATACTGAACTACTCGAGCCCATTACCAAACACACAAGTACAACAGAAGATAGTAATGTCATTTTCTAGTCGGTTATCTAGTTGGAACACAGTGGGGGAACAGTAGAACAACATCCTTCAAATGTTAAGGAAACACGTGTTTTATATGATTCATTATATAATAATTTAGCAATTGAAGTTGAGAAAGTCAACTCGGTCAATCGCAAGTTGAGAGAAACTAACGCTAATTTGACCTCTGAGCTTGCTAGATATAAAAATCAAGAAAAATATTTTGAAATCAATCAGGAAAAGTATGACAAACTTGAAAGGTGTGATCAAAAGTCTGTTTATCAAGAACAATGTCTTACTAAAAAGATAAATGCTCTCCACTTAAGTTCTGCTAAACAAATAACGACTTTGAATGAGGAAATTGCAAATCTAAATAACCAGCTTTCAAAGGAAAAATCAACTGTTTCCTTCCTTCAAAAAGAAAGGAAAAAGTTAAAGAATGATTTCAAAACACGTGAAGACGAGCTTCTTGATAAACAAATTCAAACTTAAGATAAGATAAATGAATTAGATAATATTTTTGGTTACAACGGGTCAATCAAATTCAACGATGCACATGCTCACATAATCCAGACACGTTTTACCACACTGAACAAAATGGCTTTGGGTTATCAAAATCCATTTATCTCAAGCAAGCCAAGCAGAAACAACCGAGTTTTGTATAATGGCAAAGTGTTATTAAAAAGCATGATCCTCCTGCTGTTATGATTCGGAAGAGAACTGCAAGCTTTGGCTCAAGAGAGTCGTCCAAAAATGAAACAATTAGAACAAAGAAAATAAAACCGCAAATTATACTAAATTAATCATCTTTAGGGCTTTGTTTCTCAAACGGCCAAGTCACGTGAAGAGTTGTATTTTTCAATTACTTTCAAAAATGGCAATGTTTGAAAATCCAAATTCAATACCAAATGAAGAGTTTTGTAAAAGATGATACTACACCAATGTTGCTCCGAAATTACAAAATGAGTAAAAAGCACCAATGATGACTCTTCAACGTGTTTCAAACAAAAAATGACTTTGGTATACACAATTGGTCGTCTTCTGCTTACCAAGAGATTTCACAAAATTGTAAAAGATGAAATTTTCCCCATCGTTAACCAAGTTGACGCTAGAGTGCAAAATTTCAAAATACAATTTTTGAAAGAAGCAGCCAAATTTGTTTGAAACTTACATCTCTTCAAAGAAGCTGATGAATCTCTTGCTAAGCACAAGGCATTGGAATTTAAAATTGAGCGTCTCTTGAGAGCAGTTGTTAGTCAAGATATTATGTCTATTGTGCAAAATCCATCTGTTGTAGATGCATCAAATCTCCAAACTGAGCTTGAACGTATGAAAGAACGAATTGAAAATTGTATCGTTAAAAAGGAAAACGAATATGCTAAACTTTGGAATGATTGGTACAAAAAATATAAAGAATGAAAATATGACAAAATTTCATACGATAAAGCTTATAAATTAAAAAGGACTGCAACAAAAGATCAAACGGTTGCAAGCTCAGTTGGGAGATCAAAAGGGTAAAAGTAAGGATACTCCATATGTATCAAATACCCTTGATCCTTTGTCTCAGAAACTAGAGAATGAGAACGTAGAATTAGAGTTTCAGGTTTTGAATTATGCTAAAGAAAATGCTCATCTTAAGACCACATACAAGAACCTGTTTGACTCTATCTCTGTGACACGAACTCAAACCAAAACAATAATTGACTCTTTGCAATACAAATTACACGACACGATCTATGAAAATGCTAAGCTAAGAGCCCAGTTATTTGATAAGGTTTCTGAATAAAAGGACACCACTCATGGAACGAGTACGAATACTAAGTTTGCAAAGCAATCAATCTTGGGAAAACCACCTTCTTCTTTTAGACCAAAACTGTATGCTGTAACTCCTCTTCCTAAATCTAAGGCTATTCCCAAGATCGATGAGTCACATGCTTTGTTCAAAACCAGTCCACATCAAATCGGTCCCACCCCGACAGAAATCAAAATTATGAAAATGAATAACGTGATTTCCCTAGGAATCTTTAGGATTAATCCTTTTAAATCTTCTAGGGTAGACAACTTTATGCCTAACAAACATGTAAAACAAGCTTAAGACAAAAACTGATCACTATTTCAGAACCTCATGTCATCACTAACTACTAGGACTAGAAGACCGCAGCCTAGGAACAATCCTAAGAGTGATAAGGTCCCTTTTAAGTCTAAGAGTAGTTGCCTCTCGAATAAGTTAGAGAAAATAGAAGAAAACCATAGGAGTTTATAGTCTTCTAACTATCCGGACCATACGTCATCTGAATGTAATAACATTAAGCTTGCAATTAGAAATGAAAATATGAGGTTATTTGTGCTACATGTAAGCAATGTTTAATTACCGCTAATCATGATGAATGTGTGCTTCAATATGTGAATGGAATGAAATATACAAAGAAAAACCAAAGTGTTAATGTTTCAAATGTTGAAAAATCAAAAGAAACATAAGCCAAAAGTCAGGAAACCTAAAAAGGTAAGGTCCAAAGAAATACTTGCTACACCTAAGCCTAGTACACCTAGATCTTGCCTTAGGTGGTCACCAACTGGAAGAATTTTTGACCTTAACAGAAAAATAATTGCAACCAGTGAATCTGTGTGTCAATCTGACTGCTCTAAAAGAGATAATGCTTGTACTTCTAACCCTCAGGAACCTATCAACAAACAGTTTCCAAGTTTAACTTTCTCTATGACAGGTTGTCAAAATTGGCTTGATACTCTGCTAATTCCATTGCTTTCCGAGTATAAATCAAAGGACAAAGAATATCATGGAGACAATGAATGTGACATTTGATGAGCTTTCAGCGATGGCTTATGTTCACTTCAGTGCATAACCCGAGCTCCAAATAAAAGGGGAGTGTACGCTTCAGTGCGCTTTACCTTAAAAGGAAGAGAAATCTTGTTTTCAAAATAGTTGAACACAATTTTTCAAGAATTTTTCAAAAGGATTTTCAAAATCTTTCAAAATTCTATGTTCAACACTCTCTCCTCATGTCACTTCAGTAGATATGATAGTCATGACGTCAATGATAGAGTTGGAAAGTTTATTCGGTCATTTGTTCGACGAATTATTCAAATGGAGAAAATCAAGTTGTTTCAAAGTCTTCCGCTGTTACTACTGCTGATGCATCCGATAAGCGTCATCAACAACAAGATTCAACTTCATCTACTTCAACTCTAGCAACAACTATCACTGCTGATGGAATCTTCGACTTGTAAATATTTTTTATATTTCTCTTTATTTTGATTTATAAATATTTTATCAGAAAAACAAAATATAAAAATATAAAACCTATAAAAGTAAAATACAAAATCAAAAAATTTCAAAAATACCAAAAATAATCTTCTCCGACATGTCTCTCGACAATCGATAACATTTACGCACCTAGAAATGTTAATTAATATTGACACGTGTGTGTAAATGAAGTTCGAGCTAGAGTTTCAAATGCTTTCGAAACATGTCTTTTCAAACTTTTTTCTCTACGACTTCTAAGTAAATGTCAGCTTAGGACTCGTCACCAAGAAAAGAAAAATGTTCAACTATGTCCATTTATCTTACACAAACGAGAAGTTCATATTCTTCTCGTCTTGAGCAATGTCATAAAAACATTCAAAGGTTTTGAATGCTCATGAGAAGCACAAAAGGAAATAGATAATTAATAAAACAACCTAACATCATATTTCCGTGTTGATTCACAATATATTTAAGATATTTTCAAAAAAGAAAATTTCAAATTAATTTTAAATTGTATTCTCAAACAAACTCCCACTCTAAGTTTCACTTATTCAAAAATTGAGGGGGGAGTATAATAATAGATTCATTCGCAATGCACTCCTGATCTCCCATACTTAGTATAGGCTCATGTGACTTCTGTACATTAACTTGTTTTTTTAATTCACTAATTGTCAAATATTGTAAACACATATGCAATTTTTAAGGGCAAGAATAGTGATTAAAATGTTGATCAATACGGATTAATAACGGATACGATCTTCAATCTATAAGTGCGTTCCTAAACCTCGCATAAGCAAAACTCTTTCATAATATGTTGCATATGTGTAGGGGAAGCTTTTTGGTAACTCTGGAAACACTCAATGTGTCTTAAATGATTTCTCAAACACGTTGATTGATTTTTTATCAAATGGTTTTATGGATCTTCATGGCAATACACAAAGACCGACCAACTATTATTTCTCAAGGAGTTATAAGGCGGTTAAGGTTAGGTATATTCGTTCTATGATCCAGCTAGAACCAGAGGGATCTACCCAGGAACACTCTCCTTAGATAGAAGAGAAGTCCTAAGTATGAATTGAAAAAAAGGAGTAAAGTGAGAATAAGGGAATAGTGCCAACTGAGATGGAGCTAGTACTGGAACAAACCCAACAAGGTACTAGTCATGAAGTCTCGGTAAGCACTAAAGGGGTTGAAGATTGATAATAATTTTAAATGATCAAGGGAGTGAAAAGAAAAGAAGCCCACCATACACCCTAGACAGAAACCGGTCAGAATACATAATCTATCGGTAATCACAAAGATGATTCTGATATTGAAGACTGACATCATAGACCCAGTGATACACATGCACAACCTCCCTAGCCACTCAGAATCTCTCAAAAAAGAATATGTTTCATTCTCCAGGAGATCAACACGTTCTATCAGCCTTCTCATATCCGGAGACTCGTTGATATTGAAAAGGTGGCAGTGCGCTCCAACCCTGATTTGACCAAATAACAAATGTGCACTTATAGAGTCTAGAGCCAACGAGATCCATCAAAAATCTCACTAGGACACAAATTCCAATATACAAAATGTCGTACATCATTATACAACATTTGGTATCAAAAAGTCCTACGCATTATCCTTGTGGTAATTGCCAGAACATTCAGAGTGATACTCTTTAGTATTCACAGTGATGAATGGAAATCCTTCCAGAGTCAACATCAAACAGCTCTGCGGTAGGTGACTTGCGAGATTCTAAATGAATCAAGCTTGTGTCAACTGGATATCGATTTTGGTCTAGTATATGAATTGACGACTCAATCAGAAAGATAGTAACTATCTGATTCACTCTTACCGTGTTGTCTGCTTTGAGATGCTCCGGTAACGAGAACGGCTAGCGCAGCTGCGAAACCCTGTCAAGGAGATTCTTTTGAATTCTACCTGATCACAGGCAGTATTTATACTGATTAACGGGGAACCGTGGTTATTGCAACCGTATTCGACGAAGTGACAAAGACACTTTCGTCCATATATGTTTATCTCTAACCTATACTTGCAGGTTTTCTCGACGGTAGCAGCTTCTAGTCCATGACGAGTCAAGATTCAAGACCTCATGCTCAATCAACAAAGATAAATACATGATGAAAGCTCAAGCACATGTGTCAAAGTCTTCTGAAATCTCTGATGTACAAACACTTCCTTAAAAGAGCATTGTCAACATGATTTCTGGATAATAACAAAGATATATCGCACAAGTGGATCAAGTACTACTCCTACCATGATGTGGTACAAGTAATCATGTTAAAGGAAATGCTGAGGGAGATTGTTAGCAAGCTTTCAAGACCTTGAGCATGAGGGTGGAGACACAAGTTTACAAGGTGGCATAAAGATTCAAGGATAAAGATCCAGAGATCTTAGTAGTCAAGATAAATCAAGGCCAAAGACCACGATATCAGTATTTTGTCAAAGAATATCAAGTTAAAGATCAAGATCCATGATCACAGGCATGCAAAAGTATCTTCAAAAGAATTTTCAAGAATACAAGTATCAGAAACCAAATAATCACTTCACTTCATTATGATGAACAATAAAAGTAAGATGGATGATAAGAAGAATTGTAGAGAGAGAAAGTAGAGGTTGATTTACTTGTCAAAAACAAATGAGACCAACAACCCTCTCTCCACACATGGAGAGGGTTTATATACCCTAGATGGGCCGGCCTTAAAAGGCTTAGTGGGCCGAGGGTTTGAAATAGGTTTGGCTCGAGTTTACTTGGGCTTTCGCCCGATACACGTGACCGGTTAGCTTACATATAAGAGCCCGTTTACCCGTCTAGCCTATTACAATGTATATTAATTAATAACCGAGACCTAATATAATTAACGAACGAACTTCCATTGTTCGACTCAATATTTTGAGGCTAACAATCTCCCCCGAAGTGAGTTCATTGTG
The DNA here is from genome assembly GCA_026074375.1 of Tanacetum coccineum. NCBI lineage: Eukaryota > Viridiplantae > Streptophyta > Magnoliopsida > Asterales > Asteraceae > Tanacetum > Tanacetum coccineum. The sequence goes on along the minus strand of BQNB010026827.1, from coordinate 32,032 downwards.
ACACTCCTTCGTGAGATCAATGAGATTGCTTTTGTCGTTAAGCTCTTGTGATCTTTGTCTCTGTCTACGTTGTAGGCTTGTTCCTTCATGCTATGTGATCTTTGATCTTGAGCTTGTCATAGTCTTTCGACTTCGTCTTTACGTCCGAGATCTTTAAATCTTTATCCTTCCGTCTTGATCGTCTTTGCCACCTTGCGATCTTGTGTCTTGACCCGGAAGCATGTGCGCCGCGAGCGCGAGTGCATCATCTTGAAAGTCTTGCAACAATCTCCCTTGAAAGACTTGATATCTTTTTAAGGAAGAATCTTGTATATTTAGAGATTGTGCAAAGTCTTTGTCTTAATTCCTTGAGCTTTCCAAGATTCTTGAATCTTGATGCTTATAGTAATGTTCATGTAGATTTAGATGAGCACGAAGTAATAATCAACTTCAGCTGGAATAAGACATCACCATCTCCATCTTTATGTATCCTGAAATAAAACAGTTAGCAATAAAGCGTATGGACGAATATGGATTTGTCATTCGTCCGGATTTGGTTAGATTAACCTTTGGTTCCGTAGGACCATTTTACAGTATAAATACTGTACTTGTGATCAGGTAGATTCAAAGAATCTCCTTGACAGGGTTTCCAGCTCAAAGCGTAGGATCTTCTAACACATATGTATTAGATTTACCATGCTTGCTAGTTCTCATTACCGGAACGTCTCAAAGCAGACAACACGGTAAGAGTGAATCAGATAGTTACTATCTTTCTGATTAAGTCGTCAATTCATTTACTGGAACAAGTTTGATTCACATTGAATCGCACCATCGTTTCTTTCCAGTTGACACAAGTTTGATTCATATAGAATCTCGCAAGTCACCTACCAAGAGCTTGTTTGATGTTGGCTCAAGCAGGATTTCCATCTTCATTGTGAATACATAAGTATCACTCGGATGTTACGGACAAATCACAAGGATAATGCGTAGGACTCTTGTTAACACTTGAGAACAAATTGGTGTTCAAAAAGTGTTATAATGGAATGTGTCATAATGAGATGTATTTAAGGATCTCTTGGCTCCCTAGACCTCGATTAGAGCGTTATAGTTTTAGTAATCGAAGGCTAGACAGACTGCCACCTTTCAATATCAACTAACTCAGAGTGAGAAAGTCAATAGAAGTCGTGTGTATCTCCGTGACAAATGAGACAAGTTTCTATTAAGAGAAACTTGAATGGCTGGGAGGGTTATCATTGCAATCACTGGGTCAATGATTTCGTCTTAATGTCAGCAACGCAAACACTGTGATTCTGACAGCATATGTATTGACTTGTTTATGCCTAAGTTATGTAGAAGGTCTTCTATCTTTTTTTTTTTATTTGTTTTACCCTTTTATCATCCATTTCTTTTCATTCTCAACCCCTTCATTGCATACCAAGACATCATTACTAATACTTGTTGGTGATTGTTTCCAGTGTTAGCTCAATCTTACTCGGCATTCTTCTATACACATTCATCTCCAATCATACCTAAGGACTGCTATTTCTAACTATTTAGTGTCCTTAGGTAGATCCCTCCGGTTCTGGTGGATCATAGGACGAAATCCAAACCTTACCACCATGACTTCACGAATCGTCGAGAAATAAGATGTGAAGGTAATGCGATCGTAACCAAAAATCTTTTTTCGAAGAGTAACAGCACTTTGAGTCGATAAGATCACTTATATATTTTCAAGGATCACATTTTTAAATACATTTCTCCCCTATATTTAAAATAATAAATTTACTTAGTTTAGAAGTACTTTGTGATTAAAATTTGTCTTGAAATACCATGGGGAGAAAACTTTTATACTTTGCATGAATTATATGGAACATTAACTTGCTCCCCCTCGATTTTACATATGTTTGACACCAAAAAAACGATACCAAGTTGTAAAATTAAAATATAAAATTCAGGGTATTTGACATTGTTGAGCACATTTTAAAGATTATTAATTGTCATCAAGGAATTCTTAAAAAATTATGCTCACCCACCAATCAACTTATAAGAAATCCATCTATTTAATAGCCATTATATTCCTTAGATGTATGAAGACCATTTTCTAAAATTGTTTGAATACATAAGAATTATCATGGTATGATGTATCCAAAATCATTAAAACATTGTTTTTCAGAAACTCCCCCTCAAACATTGACTCATTTTAAAATGACACCAAATGTAGAATAATTGTCTTGTAAAACAATATGAGGGAATGAAGTTGTTAGAACACACAATTTGTAAAAATTTGTGAATCGTCATGAAAAATCATGATAACAATCGTGTTTCAACTTTTGAAAAACCAATGTTAGAAGACTCTCTCTAACGCTAAGGATTACGAACTTTTATGCGTATACTCTCCTTTGTCGGTCGGGTTTGAGTTGCAATTTGAGAGTGATTACAAGTCATTGAGAAAAATTAAAAATGACATGTTTTGAAAACGTTTGTGACTCCTGTTCGAACTTCATTTACATGCCCGTGTCGATATTAATCAACATTTCTAGGTACGTAAATATTATCGATTCCAAGAGACATGTCGAGAAGAATATTTTTTGAAACATTTTCTGATTTTTTGATTTTGTATTTTCTTTTTGAAATTTTATATTTTTGTATTTTTCTTTTTTCAAAAATATATACATGGTGATGTTTGATGAAGTATCAAGCCGATTTCATTGCAAACCATCAGTTTTTTTGCTGGAGTCAAACATCTCATACCATTCGCCACTGACAAGATACTGAACCAATCTCCAGGATAGTGCTTAGTAAACATATCAGCCAATTGGTATTCTGTTCTGACAAAGTACAATTCAATTATACCGTTTTCAACCTATTCCTTGATAAAATGATATCGAGTATGGATGTGCTTGGTACGAGAGTGCTGCACGGGGTTACATGAGATTGCTATGGCTGACCGAGAGTCATAATACAACGGTATTATAGTTGTAGTTTGAAGCCAAATCTTAAAAGTTGTGTCTCATCCACCTTACTTGAGCACAACTTGCGATACGCCACGTGATTCAGCCTCTGCGGACGACATTTGCAGTACAAGTCTATTGCTTCGTTGACATCCAGCTGACACATATCACCTAGGAACTGTATTCCCCAAAGTGCTTTTGCGAGTAATCAACGCAACTGGCATGATCGCATCTAAAAAAGCTTTAGATCAAAGCCAGAACCCTTCGGATACCAGATTCTATGTTAATGGGTACCTCTTAAGTATCGAAAGATCATTTTAACTCTTTGAGGTGTTTTTCAGTCGTCTTGTTAAATTCTGCACAATACAAAACAGCTTGCACTATGTCTGGTCTACTAGAAGTCTATACATAGTGACCAGATTTTACTATGGTAATACATTTGGTCTACGGGTTCACCACTCAAGTCTGCATCTAATTTAGGTTTCGTAGCCATTGGTGTACCAATGCTTTGTCCTTTTTCCATACCATGTTTTTTAAGAATCTCTAAGGTGTACTTGGCCTGATTGATAAAAATACCTCGTGGGGATTGGTGGATCTGAAGTCCTAAAAAAAATTTCATTTCCCTATTTAAGTGAACATCCAAATCTACTGTGTATTAATTTTTCAAATCGTTTAGAAAATTTAGGGTTTGTGGAACCAAAATTAATGTCATCAACGTAAATTTGCACAAGTAGAATGTCCTCCTCGTATTTTAGCGTAAATAGGGTTGGGTCAATGATACCTTTAGTAAAACCTTTGGAAATTAGGAATTTTGAGAGTTCATCGTACCAGGCTCTCGGAGCTTGTTTTAATCCATATAGAGCTTTCCTTAGATGGTAAACCTTTTCTGGATGATCAGGATCAACGAACCCGTCTGGTTGTGCAACATAAACCTCCTCCTTCAATACATTAAGTAAATGTGCCTATTTCAATGTCCATCTGATAAATTGGAAAAGACTTGTGTGCAGCATATGCGACAAAAATCCTAACAGCCTCCAAGCGAGCAACTGGAGCAAATGATTCTTCGAAATCAATACCCTCTTCCTGAGCATAACCCTTTGCTACAAGTCGTGCTTTGGCAAATTACAGCTTTGCTTCATCCATTTTGTTTTCCATAACCACTTTAGCTTTGATTACGTTTCTTGCCAAAAGTTTGTCAACGAGTTCCCGAGCTTGAGTCGTCCAAACTGATGAAGTTCTTCCTGCATTGCTTCTATCCATGCAGAATCAGCCATTGCGTCCTTAATGTTTTTCGGTTCAACAATACTCACGGTGAGTGCGAACATACACATTTCAGGATCTGTTGCAAGTTGTCGTCTTGTTTGCACTGGCTTGGATGGATTGCCACGAACTTGAGTTAACGGGTGATCTTTTGTCCATCGGTATTCGGAATCTTGAGGTTGATTGAAGGTATGCATATTTGAAGTACCAATATTGCGTGAGGAAGACTCAACATTTTCTTGTACCGGTGTACAGAAAGGATTGGTAAATTCTGCTTGATTATCGTTGTTTTCCTCAGCATGAACATTTGTTGGAGTTGTCGGTTCTGATGTAGGTTGAATATGCGTTGAAGGTAGTGTGTCTTTTTTAATAGAATTGTCGGTGGGAGAAGAAGACTTGTTGACACGAGAAGTACCATCATTGAAAAATTCATCGTACAAAGGACCGAAAAGAAGATCCAACTCCTGTTGTGATGGAACTATTGTATCTGCTGAAGGAGAACTATTTTGTAGTTCTGGTGCGGGGTCAGGGTTGTCATAATCTGACGCCTTTTGTCGTTGGGGAACGAGGCCTGAAGTGTCATTAGCAACAGACGTCTCTGACATCTCTTTGATCTCATCAAATATGAGATGTATGGATTCAACTATCAATCTTGTTCTCTTGTTATAGACACGATATCCCTTTGACTGAGTAGAGTATCCTACCAAGATGCACGGATCCCCTTTTTCTTTCATCTTATCCAAGTTTTCACCATCTCTGGTTAGGTAACAAGTGCAACCAAAGATGTGAAGGTGTTTAATTGAGGATTTTCTGTCATTAATGATGTGATATGCGTTTTCCTCATAAGTTGAGGATGATGATTGGATCTGTTTTGAGTATAGCAAGCGGTGCAATGCTTCAGCTAAAATAATAAAGGAAGTTTATAACCGAAAGCATCGTTCGAAGCAGCCTCAACGAGAGTGCGGTTTCGTCTTTCGACAACGCCGTTCTGTTCAGGTGTTCAAGGTGTAGAAGTTTGATGCTTAATTCCTTCTTCTTTAAAGAATGCATTAAGTGTCTTGTTTAAGAACTCAGTGCCTCTGTCAGTGCGAACAAAAATTACTAGGGCTTGAAGATTTCTTTGGATCATCGTGAGAAAGTCTTTTAAAACTCTGGTGTTTCATCCTTGGAACGAAGAAAAAACAAAAAGAGTGTCTAAGTATATCTGGAGTAGTCATCAACAATTACCAGAGTATATTTCTTCCCATTTATGCTAGCAACCCGCATTGGACCACATAAGTCCATATGAAGCAAATTTAACCATCCATTTGAACTTGGAAATAAAGTCTTTGAGTTGAATAACTACATTTTTGCTTTACTCACTTCACAAGAGGAACATAGTTGATCCTTGACATACTTCAGTTTTGGTAACCAATCACAACATCCTTCTTTGAAAGCAAGTTGATGTAGTCGAAGTTGAGATGAGAAAGTCTTCAATGCCATAACCATGCTTGAGTTGGTGATGCTTTAGCCATGAGACAGATTGGAGTTGATGAAGTTGTTACTTAAAGAGAAATTATATAGAGATCAGTTCCACGATTACCGGTTATTAATCTGTTTTCCTAAATACCTCTAACAAAGCACATAGTTTTCCGAAAAATGCAACCTCTAAATCCGCAACACAGAATGACCAACACGAAGAAAAGATAGTGATTGAGACCTCGACGTTAGTAAGACCCTGATGATCGAAATATTTCCTTGAACCAAAATCTCCATAACCAAGAATTGGAGCAAATTGATCATTGCCAAAATGAACGGTACCTAAATATTTTTCAACAAAATTGCACAGCAGTGATAGATTACCCATCATGTGCTTTGTGCATCCCGAGTCAACAATGAATAGGATGAGTTGTACAATCTGCAAGAGAATTAAAGGACGATGGAATACATGACAAATTGGATCCTAAAGTGTTTGATAAGTTTTAAGACATTAGTTATCCTAGATATATTATCTATGGCAAAACTAACTTTCTTTAGTCACCTTTTCATCCTAACTTTAGGTACCCACTTGCTTTTTTTGTCTTAGAATGCTGATGGGCAATTGTGTGTTATCCACCATTTCCACGCCTTACTAATTTTTTTATATAGCATCCTATAGTTACTCTTAGAATTTTGGTATGATGCTGATGCAACTGTTTTCTTATGGGGTGTTGCAACAGATTTGTTCGCTTGACTTTTGGGTTTTCTAGTACTAATAGGCACTACATTAGGCTTCTTAGTTCTAGCATTCACGTCATTCAAAAACTTAGAAACACAAGCATCATGATTCGAATTAAACACACATTTTCCACAAGTAGCACAAACAACATTAACATTCGAAGTTCTGGAATTTAAACTGTCATTACACGCAGTTACAGACTTTGTTTGATTAGAAATACGAGAAATCCTAGGGTGGTCTTCTACTTCAGTCTTCTTAAACTTCACTTGACTAGTGTTTGGCAGGACCTTATCTTTCATTTGATTGCTCCTAGGCTGTGGTCTGCTAACATTAGTTCTGTGAGCTACTCCTGTAGATGTAGACATGCGAGGATTAGTATTCCTAGAAGTCTAAGGCAACTGTGGTGCTCTAGTTTGTGTTGTACTACTTTCAATTCAATACATGCCTGGTTTAATCACATTTGTGTTTCTTACAGCTTGCGTTGCTGTTTGAGGCAAATTCTGTGGAGTGACTGGTTTTGATAAACCCTCTGACTCATTAGTTTTTGAAACCGACTTTTTCTTTGCAAAATTTGTTCTCTCAAGAGAGTCTGAAAAAGGAGCCAGTTTTCCTAAAACTGATGGTTTTGGAATCCTTTGAGCATTTGGTTGTCGAACAACAGATGGTTTATCAAACTTAGTGGAGTACCTTACAGATTTTCCTTTTGCAATTTGTCAATGATTTCTTAACTCAGTGTTGCAATGTTCTTGTCTTGCAGTTAAGCTTTCAAACTGTTAATTCAAAGTATTGTTTTCACGTTTCCATTCAAAATACATTTGACGCTTTTTCTTTGCAAACTGTGTCATTTTTTAGTTGTTCTTGACATTGTTGTAAAGCGATTTCAAGAGAAATTGAGTGTTTTTCTAATTTAGCAAAACTTCATAAAAGCTCAGTGTAAATCTCTTTACTTACAAATTCAGTTTGTTCAGAAAGCTTTTGTGCAAGACAGTCACATTCCCTGACTTTATGAAGATATAAGCATTGTAATTCAGTGATCTCATCTAAATCAAATGAAGATTGCAAATATGAACACATAATATCATTCGACACACATTCTTACAAAAGCATATCATACATGTTTGAAAATTCTGCCTTATCAGATTCAAGTTCATCAATTTCATCTTCAAGAGATTCAACGTACTTTAAATCTGCATGCATTTCTTGCTTAAGTTCATGAACAAATGCGAAACTATCATTCTGAGTCTTAAGGGCAAGGGGCATCAAACATATCTTAATTAGGATTTCCATATCTTGAGCAGTTGGGGAACGAAGATGAAGACGGTCGTTTGAATGTTTTACCCACGCTTGATCGACAATTTCTTTCAAATGATTAATGTTATTCGTCATGACATTGTATGCTTGTCTACTTTTGCTTATTGATTTTGACACTGGTAAGAAATCGATGTTTTTCAAAATATTTGGTTTCGTTTTCACAAATGATTTTCTCCACATTTTCTTTCCTATTTCATTTGCCTGTGCAGACTGAATTTCATAATGCTGAGTCGGGGGTTTAAAAATTTCATAAAGACTATTTAACTTTGTGTAGTCAAAAGGTTTCACTAAGTCTTTATTCAATTTTGATCGACTCTCGTTATCAAGCGTCAGAGTCTCTTCCCTATCGGGGACGAGTCTGTTTGCAGGATCAGATTGGTCATGTGGGATCGCATACAAACATGATTTCTCATATTGAGCCTTTTTGAGGTACATTGAATTGGCAAAGGTAGGTCTTCTATTAAATGTAGGGCATTTAGGTGCTAACATATGAATGGTTTGGATTGATTGACTCCTTTTGTAAACAATTTCATTTAAAAATTTTAATTGGTTTTCCAGTGAAATCATTTTGTCAATATATTTTTCTTCCTTAAGCTTCAAATCCGTTATGACATTTGTTTTCTCTTTGACAAGACCTTCGTAATGTGACTTTGTTAAAAGACTCTGTTTGACTAACTCATCATGTTTTTCTTTGACAACAGAAATTTCGTAGGCTTTAAGTTTTAAACCTTCTTTTATGTCAATTTTTTTTTGAGCTAATAGTCCTAGAGTTTCATTTAACTTACGTTCAAGTTTGTCATAGTCAACTGTACGATCATTAAAGGCTTGTAACCTATCAAACTCATTATGGTTTATTTTGAAGTGCAACTAAGCAACTATCACGAATACTATTAGATTCCCCTAGAGTTCTACTAGTTTCCGCAAGAATAGATTTGCACTCAGTTAATTCTTGAGTCAATGTTGCATTCGCTTTCTTTAATTGCTTTTGAACTTTTTATTTCATCGACATCAAAGATTTAAAATTAGCCCAAGTGCAACACGCTCATCATCACATCTACATCGTTTGTGGTCATCCTGAATATCTTATCACACATATCCGGTGAGTCAGGAATTAACATTACTATCACCCTTTCCGCTTGCACAGTGCTTAGTAATGATTCAATTGCTCAAAATGTTGTATTCATTGGCCAAACACATTATCGTCAGTATCGTAATGGTACCTGTTCATAATGGCTCAAGCATCAATAGCCTGAGTCTATATTTTTATTTAGGAACCTCCGGATCTTTGCCATTTAACGTAATGTGCTTCCCAACTCTTGTTCTCAATTTCTTCATCCGTGTCTGCTAGCCAGTCAGATTACTCTGCTTGAATTGAACACCTACTCAGCTTTTTTTATATACAGCACAACTTTTCCATATGATACGTGGAGTGTTAACCCGTTTTTGGATTATCTGCATTCCTTAGCATAATGACCAAATTCCTTGCAGTTAAAACACTGTATCCCAGACTGTTGCACTACTTGACCACCTACAGTTTCTCTAGCCCTCAGGCAACATTTATGCCCTCATGATTCCTAAATTGTCCAGTAATTGTCATTCTTGTACCTTGGAGTAGTATCCACATTCTTGTTTTCTGTTGTTTGAGGAAGTCTTGAGGTTGTTTGTTGTAGGTTTGTAGATTTTCTTGAAGTACTTTGCAATGAGAGCCAAATTTTTTTGCATGTCTTTATCCCTCTAAGCTTGTTCAGGATCACTGTCTTCTTCAGAAGCTGACTCAAATGGTGGTGTGATTGGTTTGGCTATCTCTTTGCCTTTGTATCTTGTAGTTGCATGAGATTTGGTTGGAAGTAAAGCTTTTGATGTGGTGCATATGATTTGTGAGACTTTGATGTTTGATAATAGGTCTTGAAGTGTTTGAGCAGTAGCAACAAGTGCTAATGGGTTAGCATTTCATGGCCAATCTTATCAGCACGGATCATATACCTTTCCTTTGTGTATGTTTTAGATTTCAAAGAGTTTTTGTTGAAATGAAACTTCATCCAACTTGTGTTGTTGCTTGACAATTGTTACAAATCTTGACCATTCTGGTTGAAGTTGTTGAAGAAATTGAACATTGACTTGCATCGTAGCAATTGTCAAATTGTTTCTGATCATTTCATTCATCATCTTGTAGAATCTTGTGTAGTAAGACTCAATTGTTTCTCCATCGTGAGAGGTGAATTGACCAAACTCCCAAAATAAGTTTGTCTTGACATCTTGAATATTAAGTGATTCACCTTGTTGTAGCCTTTCGATGGCTTCCCACATTTCTGAGCTGTCTGACCATGACATCAACAGTTGAGTAAATTTTCATCTCCAATTACCAACAATATCAAATGAATCGCTTCTTTTTCTAATTCAAAATGAGCTCTGTTTTCAGGAGTCATATTCATAACTGTCTCGACTGTTGTTTGTTCAGGAACTGCTGGAGAATCCTCTGTTGCAGGAACAACTGGTGTTGTAACAATAGTTGGAGTGTAAGGACCTTCAAGAATGCACTTCCGTAAGGCATCACCATTGGTCCTTAAATCAATGTATCTAAGAACCGTGATCACCAATGTGCATATCGTCCCGTTGTATAAGCATGGAGGACGATCCCTTGAACCCAGCTGCCAATATGTGTTATCAATTGACTTATCGGTTGTGTGAAGTTACATTGATTTGTCATGATGAATAGATTGAAGAAACAATAAGTGAAAAATGATTGTTAGGATTCTAAGATATATTTTGATGTGATTGCAAGTTGTGGTAAAAAGAAAGCAATAAACGTTCACGGGATTTTACAAGTCTATGATTAAAACCGAGAAAAGAATTGTGTCTTTCGCGGGATTTTACAAAATCAATAGAAAACCATGAATGTTAATTGATTTGGATTAAGGTTTGTTTGATGTGAATTGAATGTCTTGAAAGTTTAAATTCCTAAACTGACATGTTTCGCTTGCAAGAGTGCATATTTCGCTTGCTTTGGAAATTACGTATTTCGCTTCAAAAGTTACACATTTCGCTTGAATTCAGAAGACTGCACATTTCGCTTGAAACAACATATTTCGCTTGAACTCCACATATTTCGCTTGACCTTAACACTGCATGTTTCGCTCGATAAACATATTTCACTTAAAGTCAATCTTGCATGTTTCGCTTGAAATTCAATCCTTCATGTTTCGCTTGATTTGCATATTTCGCTTCAGTTAACAAAAATTTGGCAGAGTGTCTTTCTATTAAATTGTAATATTTCGCTTGAGCTAAACCTGCATATTTCGCTTAAACTAAACCTGCATATTTCGCTTATAACTTAAACATATTCCGCTTCTATAATAACCTGCATATTCCGCTTGGCCTAAACATACATGTTCCGCTTGAGGTCACTTTCGGGTGAGGACCACTTAAACTAGAAAACAAAATGTCCTTGTCTTTGTAGGCTAAAATTGTGGATCTTGGTCTCCTCTTGTTTGACCGGTTATGACCACAAAAATGATAAGCCAATCACAAATAAGCTTCGAAAATAAGCAACCAAATAAGCTTGAAAATAAGCTCTAAATAAGCTCGAAAATCTTGAAAAATAAAAAAATGAAGCAACTAGTTTAGTGACAATAGAAGATGTAGACCAAGTATAGCAAGGTGTAAACAAGTAAAACAAATCAACAAGCCTAAATTTTTTTGAGCCGTGAGCTTATTTAGAAAATAAGCCACGAAATTTTAAGCTTATTACGAAAAATGAAACATAAGAAGGTGTAGATTTAGTGAAGCAAGAAATAGATGAGAAAAATCAAACCAATAAGCCAATTTTTTTTCCAGACGTGAGCTTATTTGGTAAGATAAGCCACGGAAAATTTTGTTTGAGCTTATTAAACCACAAAACAAACACAATCTACCCGAGGCTCTTGATACCAAATGTCAAAATCCAAATAATCACTTCACTTCATTATGATGAACAAGAAAATAAGATTGGATGATGAGAAGAATTGTAGAGAGAGAAACAAGAGAGAGAAACTTAAGAGAGAAAAAGTAGAGGTTGATTTACTTGCATAAACACAAATGAGACCAACAACCCTCTCTCCACACATGGAGAGGGGTTTATATACCCTAGATGGGCCAGCCTTAAAAGGCTTAGTGGGCCGAGGGTTACCAGGGGTTCCTGATGTGTCCAAAGCAGATTCTTCTGAGAGTGAATATGAGTCTTGGGGAGATAGTGATGATGATGATGATCAGCAAAGTGATGATGAAAGAACTAAATCCGATGATGACAAAAGTGCTGATCTCAATAAGACTGATGTTGAAGAAGAAAATGAGTTTGTTAATGCGTATTTTATTTTAAAATATATTTTGTTCGAGTTTTAAATTTATAAAACTCGATTCACCTGACAAACGTACTAACGAGCAGAGAACCCAATCGTGAGTAGTACAGAAATGGTAAATCCGAGATCGCCCCAAGAGCTAAGTGTCAATTAGTTTTAATTTGAATTGTCACATTTGAAAATGGTTTGAAGTTGATTTATGAAGATAACAGGAAAGTAAATTGCGAAAATTAAAAGTGATAGAAGATATCAGGGAGAAAGGCGTGCTAGCGTAGCCATTTCATTACTACCATTATAACTACATTTTCCTATACAATGTTACACCATGGTTTCATTAGTGGTTTCTAAAGTCGACAAACCTGAATAGATATATTTAGTCTATCCTATAATTCTTACGATCCCGAATCCCCCAAAAGTCACGAAGGTAGGGCAACCAAGTTATAGTGATTAATCCAAACTATCCCAAGAACTAGTCTAATAACCTATATAGATTATTAACCTTCTCTGAAAGAGTTTCTGTGCTTTTTAAGTATATTAAGTGATAGAGCCGGTAACCTGGTTAGTTCCTACACTAGGGATAGGGTTCCAAACCTACTATAGTACCACTGCTAATCCCATGTTCAATTGGCAATCTAATAACAAGATTAACATGATCTAAACCACCCGTAATACTACCAAAACCCAGGGGTACACGATAGTCAAAGGATATCCAACGAAACCATAATCTAACAGGAAACAAACATTATAACGATAGTAAATTCATGACTAGGCCAGCACTTAAAGTGCTTAGCCGCTTATGGTAACAAAAAAGAAAGAATTAAGAAAGGTAATCATGGATGGAAAACTCATAATTCTTACAAATTCGTTTATGAATGATTAAATACAAAAGTAAGTTAAGTGTGATCTCCCTTGGACTTCTGGTGGAATTCTTCGAGGTATAGAGGCCTTGCTCACCCCTTGGATCTACTATCGAATGATTGATGATAAAGTGGCTGAATGAGGCCTCTATTTATAGATTTCGAATATGTTACGGCGTAACCTTTTAGAGGTTTACGCCGTAAACTGCAGACGTGCACTTTCCATCTTGCAGGCTTAAAGGATGTTACGACGTAATCAAGTGTCAATGTTACGTCATAATGCTGACTCAGATGACTCATCCTTCTATACTAATAATGTTATGATGTAAACCTTGGGTGTCGTTACGCCGTAATGTTGCTGGGTGACGTGTCTTGCCTTAAATATGTTATGGCGTAACACAATCATAGGGGTTATGCCGTAATGTCTCGTAAGAATATGTGTTTTCTTTATTTTTTGGTCCTTTTCCCGTGTTTCTTGTCACGTACTTGCATTTTACCTGACAATAACGAAATAACCGTAAGTATCAAGTATTTTTAGTGGAAAATTAACACTAAAAAGTATCAAATATTTAATGTTATCACCTTGATCGAATATGTGTTCCTTTGACGGATGATGTGAGAACCTTGATAATGGACGAAGCTCATAAGTTGAAGTAGTCTGTACACCCAGGAGCATATAAGATGTACCATGAACTTAGGGATATGTACTAGTGGCCAAAGATGAATAAACATGTAGCCTTGTATGTTAGTAAGTGTTTGACCTGTTTGAAAGTTAAAGCTGAGCATCAGAGGCCATCCGACCTACTACAACAGCCTGAGATCCCTGAATGAAAATATGAGAGAATAGCCATGGATTTTGTAACGAAGCTGCCAAGGATCAGTAGTGGGCATGATTCAATCTGGTTCATTGTAGACTGATTGACTAAGTCAGCTCATTTCCTACCTATGCATGGAGACTATAGGATGGAGAGATTAGCTAGGCTTTACCTCAATGAGATCATAGCAAGGCATGGAGTGCCAATCTCGATTATATCCGATCGTGATGGACATTTTACGTAACGATTGGCAGTCAATGCAGGAGGCATTAGGAACCTAATTAGACATGCGTATGGCCTACCATCCATAGACTGATGGTCAGTGTTAGCGTACCATTCAGACCCTGGAAGACATGCTCAAAGCGTGCTTCCTTAACTTCAGGAGAAGTTGGGATGTTCATCTTCCATTGTTAGAATTCTCATACAATAATAGCTATTACTGTAGTATTAGGTGTACACCATTTGAAGCCTTATACGACAGAAAGTGTCGCTCACCAATCCTATAGGCAGAAGTTGGAGAAGGACAGTTGATAGGGCCTGAGTTAGTGTAAGAAACCACTAAGAAAATCACACAGATCAAAGATAAGCTTAAGACTATGCGTGATCGCCAGAAAAGCTATGCATATAAGAGGAGGAAACCTTTGGAATTCAAGGAAGGAGATCATGTCCTACTCAAAGTGGCGCCTTAGAAAGGTGTAGTACGCTTTGGGAAGAAATACAAATTAGAACCTAGGTTTGTTGGACCCTTTGAGATCACTGTAAGGATCGGGTCAATAGCCTATAGACTAAGACTACCTTAAGAGCTGAACAATGTTCATGACACGTTCCACGTGTCGAACTTCAAGAAGTGTTTGGCTGACCCAGCACTGCAAATACCTTTAGAGGAGATTCAAGTCGATGCTAAGTTCAACTTTGTGGAAGAGCTTATAGAAATCTTAGAGCGTGAGTTTAAGAAGCTGAAGCGGAGTAGAATCGCCATTGTCAAAGTTCGATAGAATTCGAAACAAGGGCCTGAATATACTTGGGAACGTGAGGATCATATGAAACTCAAATACCCACATCTCTTTAGCTCTAGTACTAGTTAAATTTCGGGGCAAAATTTCTTTTAAGGGGGATAGAATGTAACCCTTGCGGATTTTATAGTCTTGACATGTTCTATTTAAGTCCTTTGACCTTTGACTTTTACTGTATTCCGTTTAGATCAGTTACCGTCTTTATGATTATCAATTATTATTCTATGAGATCATTAGTGCTATTATTCTCTTTATTTATCTTAGTTTAGATAATTATATTCATAATTGATCAAATTCTGGGAGATTTTCCTGCAATCTGCTTAAAATGTCAACAATGCATTCCGACACGTCCATAAATGTCCAAACTAAATATTTGAGTAAACTAACTATAAAATGAGTCGTGTGAATATTCTAAGTTCGTGTAAAAGTATTTTTAAATCCAATAAAAATGCTAGGAAATGTCGGGTCACATTTAAAAATCATGGTCAATGAGTATTAAGGAAACCCAACACAAAACAAAGCAACCCGAACCACCTTTGGATTCCTTAACCAGTTCGAGCCCCTTGGGGGACAACAAGACAAATTTTTAGGAGAGCTTGTCCACCCTTGATAAAATTTAAACTTGTTTGGATTCATTTCACACACCTTGCATATTTTGAAAACACACACTCTCTTTTCTCCTTTCCCTTGCTCGTTCAAAAACCAACACACACACACACTACATTTTTTTTCAGCTTTGATAAAAATGTGAGAGTTTAAGTATTTCTGGGGTGATTCCAATAGGCGTGGGTAAATTTTAGACAACGTTTGGGTTGTCGGTTTTGTTTTTGGCTCACTTTCAAAACCTCTTGGTAAGTTGTCATTTCCTTAAATATTTTTGCACTTTTAGTAGTATTACTTGTACCTTCTAAGTGGTTATATGATGCGTAATAATTATATTGTGCAGTGCTTTTTGATAAAAAATCGAAATCTAAAAGTTTAAATTAGATTTAACATGGAGTTGGTTCGGTTCGAACATTGTAATAAGACACAAGGATAAAGACCATATTTATTTGTTTTGTTATGGTTGAAAAACATTTATACACTATGTAGCATATTTATTTTCTATCTTAAAAATAAGCTTATTCGATTTATTTATGAACTTATTTATTTTAGGCTTAAAAAGGGAACAAAGAAAAGTGATTTTGGTTATTACATATCCTTGTCATAATTTTTATAGCTTATTGTGATAGCTTATTTCGAGAACTAAAATATCTAATAGCTAATTTGGCATATTTAAAAGCTACAAATATAGTTTTTGGGCTTATAATAACTCACGGCCCAATAAGCCGCGGATTATTTTAGGCTTTTTGAGGTCCGACTTATTTTACAAAGCTTATTGGTTTGCTTAATTGGTTATTAAAAATACTTATCTGTGTATTGGATAAGCGTGGTTCGGTTATGGACTTGGAATACTTCCGAAAAGCTTATTTAGGCCATAGTAGGCCGCGACCCATAATGAAAGCCCAATAAGCTTCGGCTTATTTGCGGGACCTTTCATTCGGCTTACATACTACACACTTTTAACACATATTTAAATCGATATGATGGACTAAAATAAGGTTTAAGAGCTAAACGTCACGATTTTGGATTTCTATTGCGCCTTAAGGCCCAATAAGGGAAAAACTAGTGATTTTAAACGTTTTAAAAGCGGAATTTGATCGAATTATACTCGTATATACTATGATAGCTAAATTAGTCATTTGGGAAGAGTGTTTTGATAAATTTTTGCGAAAAGGTAGATTTTGGTCTTTTGGCGAAAGTTTTGGTGAAATTTAGGCAAGTGCTAGGAATTAAGGTTTATAACCTTGGAAAACGTTTTATAAACGAACGTGTCATGCCGAAATTTTATAAAAATACTATACTAAGAATTATTTCATAAAACTCTACTTTTTTAAAATCCGACAAAAACGAAATAATAAAATATTGTTATTTTAATAAACCAACTAAAAGACAAGAAATATATTTTATAACTTTATAAAATATAAAGCTCTTATCATTCATTTTGTACATTCCAAACGTCTTAATATTCATACTTAAACACTAAATCTAGTTAACTTAAGGATTACCGAGGAAACTGTCGGAACTTATTTAAACAACGACTTATTATTATTTGTCTTCCTCTAAAAACTTCTATTCTCTTATTCATTTCTCTTGACCACGTTTAGTCAGTGTGAGTGCAAAATATCTAGTATACTTATATAGCAACTTTGGGTATACTTTCTTTAAGTCTTATTTATCAACCATCACACAACCAATAATACTAAAACAACTGTATAATGCACATCTAGGACTCTTATGCATCAACCCTAAGTTACACTTAGAAACATATTTCTAAATCGGTCATTAACTGGATTAGGTCGTGTCTTTTCTGGACGCCGTTATTTCTATTGATCATCTTTGTGAGTAGCTTATCATATTGCTTAAGGTGAGTTCTTGTAGCCTCACTTTTTAAATCTTTTCCGTTAGGGGAAAATGATACTCAAACTTATTTCATACTGTTTTCATATGTGCAAAACTTCTATTTTCATTTTGGACAATGTTATATGCCTTTGATTGCTATGTGAATGTCATGAGGACAATTTATGCATTAGTTCTAGGTGAATATCTATAGACATTTATGCAAAGGCTATTCACCCAACTGTGTAGCTCTAGCTGGTAGGCGATAGGTTTGGAAGACTATTAGCGCGCGAGGAATTCTATGGTGATTTGGGTTGGGATACCCTAGTATGATGTATTGACGATCTAATTTCTTTGTGTTGATGATCTAATTTCTTTTGCATGCATTCTTCTTTTAATATTTGGCATACCCGTCCACTACTTAAATCTTGGCACAACAAATGGGTTCATAATCTAAACCTACAAGCTTACCAACTTTATGTTGACCTTTTTAAGTATCATTTTCTGGTAATAAGATTGAGTAGTGAATCAGGATAGGATGCTTTAGTTGACTTATGGAAATCCTGTGGGGATCTTTGCTGGAAGACTTTGATTTTGGATCTTGTTTCTATTTTGATTTGGATTTATCCTTGTGATAACCGGTGATTTTCCCAGGGTTAAGTTTTATAAAATATTATAGTTTTGTATTTGAAGTCTTTCGATCTTGTCAGTTTTCTTAATGAAAGCTGAAAAGTTGACTTTTGATGACTATGTTTGCGTAAAAACGGTTTTGGTTTAACCAGGAAATTGATGGAGTTTTGAGTTCGTAAATGAATCGGTTTTGATTCATTTTTCTGTTTTGGAGTGATTTTGAGGTTTTCAGGGCTTTCCAAGAAGTTTTCTCGCGTTTAGCGAAAAATCGTCATGCAACGCGTACCGGCACGACAGTTTATTCAAGTGTGGAGATTTAATGAAGTTGGGAATGTGTTGATAGGTTTATTTATTTAATAAATTCATAATAATAAAGTAATGTTGGTTTAAAACGTAAATCGTGAGTGTGAGATTTGAAAGTTATCAGAAAACGGTTATTTTCGTGAAATTCGGTAAAAGACTGTAGCGATTGTAAAAAGGTGAAATGTTGGTTGAAAATAAGTTGTCAAACTGTATTTTGTGGTTTGAAGTGTTTTTAAATAGATAAGCAAGGTTCAGTTGAGTTTTGTC
This sequence comes from Tanacetum coccineum, assembly GCA_026074375.1. Classification (NCBI taxonomy): domain Eukaryota; kingdom Viridiplantae; phylum Streptophyta; class Magnoliopsida; order Asterales; family Asteraceae; genus Tanacetum; species Tanacetum coccineum. The sequence continues at coordinate 13,676 of BQNB010026827.1, read as the reverse complement.
AAATTCATGTTTTCGGTCCGGAGTCGGCCGACAATGGCTCAAAATGGATTTTTGTAGCAATTTAATGTGATAGGTGTCGTGTGAATAACCTATAGTTATGGAAAAATGATTTTAAACGCAATGAAAATGATAACTAAGTTCGGTTGACGTTTTAAATAGATGAAAATTGAGTTTTTAAGTGATCCCGATGCAAAAAGGAAGACCCGAGACCCTCCTAGGATGCTTGGACGCCTAAAGTGGATAAGAAGGGACAAGAAGGTTAAAAAATTGCCAGGATGTTCCCTTGATACACAAATATTCCACCACCTTAACAAAATTCTCATTCATGCATCTCATTTTGAAAATCAAAAACACAAAAATCTCTCCGTCTCTCTCTCTAGAACCGGACGAACCACAAGGAAGAAGAAAACAAAGATTTTAAAGATTATCTCAAGAACACGGGTTAAGAATAGATAGTGGGTTGATAGTTAGTAGAAGCGGGTTATATAAAAGGTGTACGAGTTCGTTCTTTTCGCGTCAAAACCAAACCAAGGTCATCCAAACTTGTAAGTTTTCTAAACTTTGATAAAAGTTGTACTTTTATGGCTATTATGGTGTTAAAACACTAGTTGTACAAGTTGATCGTCGCAAAAATTGAATCTTGAAAACGAAAATGTAAATAAAGGGGGTGTTTGTGCGTTGGCTTATAAAGAAAGAAAAGAAAGGATTTTTAAGTTTGAATAAAATGGTTGTTGTAATAATTTTATATTTTATGAAAGTGCTTAAAAAGGGCTTATTTTGAAGTTTTGCTTATTCAATAAGCTAGGTTATAGCTTATTTGGGTTTATTTGTTTTCGGTGTGGGCCTGGCCCAATAAGGGTCCGTTTGGTTGTTTGGTCCGACGCCAAGATGGGCTCGGCGTTTTGGTTATTGGTTTTTGGATTTGGATATTGGATTTGGTTATTGGTTTTGACTTATTTTTGAGCTTATGTTTTCGGCTTATATCAAAAGCTTATGGCTTATTTAGTTTCGGCTTATCTTATAAGCTTATGGCTTATTTAGTTTTCGGTTTCTAAATATATAATATTATGAGCTTATAGCTTATTGTTTCGGCTTAATGAGCCACAGATTTATGTGATTTCGACTATATTTGATTCAGCTTAATGGACTTAAGGTTCATTGGGTTTTGACTTATATATTTAGGCTTATGGGAAGAGGTATGGACTAAGTTTTGCTATCGGGCTAAATACTTAAAGACCATAATGGGCCATAAGGCCAAATAACAATAAAATGAAATAATGGACTTGTAAATGGACTAAAGGATTTGGTTTAGAATGAAGGGGATTTTGTTGGACTTATCGAATGTAAAAGGACTATTTCTTTACGGTTGGATTAAACTTGTTGAATGTATTGATATTATGTTTGTCGGAAAATGTTGGGTTTGTGAAAAATGTTTGGGATTAAGGTTTACAACCTTGGAAAAAGTCATAAAGACGTACGGGTCATGCCGAATTTTCGAAAAAAATATATACATAGAAACTTTGCTTAAAAAGGGTAATTTTTTAAGATTTTAATAACAAACAGTTATTTTACTTTAAAATTTAATGCAAGACGAAAGATATACTTTCCCCGAAACCTTTTTCTTTAATATTTAATATTATAATCGTTGTGTCGATTTGATTTGAAGAATTAAAGGATGATTATTATGGAAGATTAAATGTCAAGGTAAAAGCTATGGGTCATGGACATATTAAAATAACGAGACGTTATAAATACCCCGTTCGCCCGATAATAAGTCGAAAATAATAATAAAATATTATTATTTTATTTAAATTATTGAATACTTATACATACATATACATACATATATATATATATATATATATATATATATACTGAAAGACTTAAATATATATTGTATCGATTACGGGAATGTGGATTATTTATCTTCGGCTTTCGAGCTCTTGCTCATTTCTTTTCGTCAGATTTCCGCGGAGTATTTTTGGTCGATTGTATCGTTCAACGGTTTGAGGTGTTTGAGCTATATTGTATTGATGTCACACTCTGCCCAAGTGTTTTTGAGTCGTTTTTGCGTAATTACCACACAACCATAATATGAGATAAAGTTTTGATAATGGGATAAGGTTTTGGTAATGAGATGACAGGTTTTGTAATAAGTTAACGTTATGAGATAACGAGTTTGGAATGATGTATTTGAAATGGGATTTTAGGATGAAAAGGAGGAATTTGGGTGAGTAAAGACGAACACTTGTGCAATAAGATAATTTTGTACGAGTATTAATAAAGTGAGTGTATATTAGGTCGTTGCGGGGTACCATTGTGCGCTTGCGTAGAGATTTATTGTGCTTTGCCTTATTTGAGATTGTGCGGTTACTTTTGATTGCTGATTGAGGTGATTTCTCGTAGCCCTATTTTTCTACTGTTTTTCCGTTGGGGGAAAATGATACTCAAATGTGTTTTGAACTATTTTGAATTGAACTATGGGAAATATGGTTTTGTTTTTGGGACAAGATATGTGCTTATGACTGCTATGTAAATATTATGTGTTGCATGACTGTTTGGATCGGATAGGTACGCCTACCCAGTATTTGTGTAATTATTAGAGCAGATGGGTACGCATACCCTGGTTTGTGTGTGGTCCTGCCCTAATTTTAGTTCTCTAGCTGGTAGGCCCTTTAGGTGCGTAAGTGACATATGGTTGTTGATTAGCGGTGATGCTAAGGTTGTTTGCATATATTCTCTGTCATATAGCATTATTGTCCACTGTTTGATATATTGGCATAACTTTTGGGTTTAAGGTCAAACCTACGAGCTTACCAACATTATTGTTGATGTATTCAAGTATCATTTTTAGGTGTGTCAAATCAATGGTATATGAATGGTATTGGAAGAGCAAAGATGTAACCCAATGGAACTGGGTCAAGATGGGTTTTGGAGTATTTTGTTTTGTCAAATTAAACTTGTATAATTTATGTAAATCCGAGTTTCAGTATTATAAATTGTAAAGTGTGTGATCTTGTATCTTGTCCTATGAACGGTATCGTCGCATCTCGTGTTTCCGCCACTGACGAGGTGTGACAGATTGGTATCAAGAGCCAAGGTTATATAGAATGCCGGTTTTTATAAAATAAAATAAAAAGCGCAACTATAACCAAAAAGTGAAGTCTATATTTAGTAAAACCTCAAACATGGCGAAAGTCAAATAGCCCGAGTAGTTCATGGTATTTTTCTTAAATTATGTATAGCCTGATCAACTATGCTTAATTCATGAAGGACTATGAAATGATGGGGTTAGTTTTTTAAAGTTATGTTAGAGGAGGGAAGGGATGTGTGAGTAATGTGACAACCTGAAAATGATAGGATGTAAAGTGATGAGAACACTTGCGAGTGTTAAGATTGAGATCATGTTGATTTTAAGATTGCCATGTTGCCTTAGTAGTAGTAGTGTGCGATGCCTTGATAATGTAGGTGAAATTTTCACGGGTAGCGATGATTGATTGATTGATGTTGGCCACGCTTGCCTTAGCGTAGTGCGTGTTGCCTTGGGAATTTTAGTGGATAGTCACAGGTAGCGACGTGAATTAAGAATATGCTTTTGTAGATTATGTGTTTTATGTGGTGACCAGTTATGCTTGTTCGGTATCGAACCTGGTCGGTGTTTATTCATTGTTCGTATTCTTTCCGATATATTTAATATATATATATATATATATATATATATATATATATATATATATATATATATATATATATATATATATATATATATATATATATATATATATATAAGGATGTATATATGTATATATACGGTTACGAACGTCTAATTTCAAACGCTATAATGATTTGTATATGTAAGCATAATGATGCTGATAATTTAGATAATTATATTTTATACTTATACCCTTTTATCGTGAGGATGTCTACCCTAGTGTTTGTTGACCCAGAGATTTCCACCCAGGCTGACGGAGCTCAGAGCTCCCGAGTGCCCGTACCACTTCCTGAGGATCCCTATAAGGCTATTAGGCAGGCTTATTTGGATGGGACGGACAATGAGTCCGAGCCTTTCGAGGACCCTATTGAGACCGAGACACCTGAGACACCCCTCACTGTAGCACCACCCACATCCCTACCTGAGAGTACTCCACCCGTTTTGTTTCCCATTCTCTACAGGACCGCACGTATGGCTATGCGCGTTCTACCTGCGATGTCACCGGGCCGCTCTGCCAGTATGGCAGAGGTGGCAGCTATGTCCGAGTCTGCGTTTCATAAGAGGTTTAGATCCTCTTATGAGAGTTCGCCATCTTTGTCACCGCCATACCTTCCTTCACGAAAGCGTTATCGAGGTATGTCTGAGTTAGTAGAGGATGATGAGGATGATGATGATGAGGATGATGAGGATGATCATGATGAGGATGATGAGGAGATAGAGGAGAGTTTGGATTCCGACAGTGTGAGTGAGGACGCAGAGGACGAGGGTCCTACTGCAGAGGATGAGGATCCTACTGTAGTGGACGACGGTCTTGCTGTGGGGGATAAGGGCCTTGATATGGGAGTTGAAAGTTATGGTTTAGATGATGAGAGTCATGGTTTAAATGATGAGGATCATAGTGTAGAGAGTGATGGACTTGGTTTAGAAGAGGAGGAGGAGGCTATACCTAAGGGTCAGCAGCAGGCAGCTTTGGTTGTGGGGACAGCTATGAGCGCGCCTTTAGGACTTGGGTATGGGGCGTTGAGGCGCTGAGAGTTAGTGTTAGAGGAGGATCATGTATACAATACGTTTAATGTAGGACATGGTTTTGGATCTGCACCAGAATCTAAGAGATCGGAGAGGGTGTCGGCATCTAGATAGCCCACACTCACCACATGGAAAGACCTGGAGGACGGTATGGTTTATATTGATGTTTCTGCTTACCCACCACCTGTTCAGACACCACCTTCACCCGAGTGGATGTCTGGTTCACTTCCCATTTCTCTATCACCTTCTGTTGTTCCTTTACCTATTTTATCACCCATGATACCGCTGACTGTACCATCTCCTGTAGCTACACCCGCTATGACCGAGACTGAGGGATTTTTGACTGAGTTGGGAGCTCAAGTCGAGATGCAGGAGGGAATGATTCGTGATCATGCGGTACGATTGGAAGAGCTACTGCCTGATTTATTTGAGAGGTATGATAAGGACATAGGAGAGTTATTTTGTAACACCCTCCAATTTGCAACGCAACAGAATACAACATTGGGGTGCTACTTCATAATATAAGCTGACGAGTCACGGTAAACGACACTCAATTATTATTAAAAAGATCAGAGTTCCAAGGCCTCGATAACTTTATAAAAACTCATTTAAAAAAAATCCACAACCTGTTTAAGTCTCTTTAAAAGAAAACATTTTATCATATATGAAAAGTTCACCAAGTCCACGTCCTTCGATATCCGCCTTCCATCCCATCCAAGCTAGCAATAATATACCTGAGATAAACACGCTAAAACGTCAACGAAAACGTTGAGTGAATCCATAGAGTTTATAAACAATCATTTTGAACACAAGCATAGCAAAACATTTAGTTCATAGAACAATCACAACGATGCTAGAGCCACGAACCGAACCTTAACCATGTGCCCAACCTGGAGTGATAGTGCTACACACTCCCAATACTAAATACAATATGTCCCCGTATGCCCTCGCAAGGAACACACGCCAGATAGGTCGTTAGGCCAAAATAGATCTATCATTATTGCATCAGCGTCCACCGGCTAGCGGTGATTGACGGTTCATGAAGGAAGGGCCACAACAATACACTTATAGGAACGTTCACATAATAAAATCACCTGTGTTCGATTTTCTAAAACAAGCATGTATCTCCCTCGCGGGTTTTCAAAACATAAAAAGAGTTAAATGCGAGGCTATGAACTCACCTTGATGTTGCAGAACAATTGGCGGAATGCAAATACTAGGCATACACAATAAAAACCGGAACGGCTCGATCAAGGAGTCGCAGTATATCTTAATGGCGATGACCCACCAGTTTAGGATGATGTATTTGGGTTTTCGAATGGATGATTACATCAACGCGACACGTTGAATAAGGATTTGAATTTTAAGTTGTATGAGTTTGGTGGTTGGTTAAATAAGATAAATCGAAAAGGTAAAACAAGGTATGTAATATATTCCGTATATATCACATAGGGAAAATGAACAATTATATAATTCATATGTTGAATTATATAATAAAGACGAACATTCAAAAGATAAATGCAAAACATGCAATATATTAAGTATATATCACATATGAAGGACAAGAAAATATATAATATGTGTAGGCATTATACATGAATATGTAAATAGACAAAGTCGAAGAACGAGTTAAAGTATGTTGTACGTATACATATTATATCACTCGTGAAAATAAGACAAGAATATAAAGCGCGGCATATATGTTGTATAAGGAAAGTATTATATAAGCGACGTGAGAAAATAATTAAACAACGTAATTCGACATGTGTTCGAGAGTCACTAGATGAAATAAATAAAAAGTTATTGCTTAAAAGTAATTACACGTTTTAAAGTCTTGAATGACATTTTAAAAGTTTTTACAATAGTTATTATTGTCCTTTAGTCGGGACTTATAAAATAATACTTTAATATGTAGTATTTCGTTTTCTTGACGAGTTTTAATTAAAATAGTTATCTCATTGTAAAAATATAGTTTTCGATCATTACTCGTGTTATTGTGTAATTACAATTTAATAAATATAAAGACTTTATACCCTCGCTCTTTTATCGGGTTTTAAATATAATAGAAACTTATTAGGGTTTTATTAAGTATATACATTTTTAGAAATTTCGGCATGATCGTGCCGTTTATACAACATTTCCCATATGTATATATAAATTCAACGTTTTTCACTTTTAATCAATCAATTCATGTTTCAAGTGCGCGCGTGTTATATATACATATAAGTACGAGGTCAATCAAATAACAAAATAAGTAGAAACCAAACACTCCCTTATTAGGGACCGCTGTCCCAAACGCACCCTTAGGGGCTGCTGAACAGCAAAACAAACGCCCCCTTATGGGCTGTCCTAAACCAAACACCCCTGTTTGGGGTTTTGTTAATTCAAACGCACCCTAGTGGTGCAATAGTTAAACCAAACGCGCCCTAACTGTTGCCAACCACAGAACCAAACGCCCCAACTGGGCTATAAAACGCAGATCCAAACGCCTATGTTGGCTGCAGTTAAATGCAGAAACAAGCACCCATTCGGGGCTATAAAACGCAAAAAATGAACACCCTTTTTGGGCTGTAAAACGCAGCAGCTAACACCCCTTTTTGGGGTTGTAAACGCAGCAATGAACACCCCTTTTTGGTGCTGTAAACGCAGCAGCGAACACCCCTTTTTGAGGCTGTAAACGCAGCAGCGAACACCCCTTGCGGGCGTGTAAACCAATTCGAACAAAGAACAAATAAAAACTAAATCAATTAAAATGAAACTACTAAAACAACTCAACCATACAAATTATTATTAGATTTTAAGAAAACATTTAACCAATCCAAACTCGAGGTTAACAAGAGTAAAGTGGCGGTTTCAAAGTGGCGGCTGAGATGGTTGCATACCGTCGGGGAGTGGCGGATTTGGTGGCTGCCGGCTGTGACGATAGGGTAGTGGGTACCGGCGGTTGGAGATGGAACGGCGGTTGCATGGTGGTTGTTATGGGGTGGGTGGCGACGGAGTGTGGAGCCACGGTGGAGAGGGGTATAGAAGTGGTGGTGTGGTGTGGTGGTAGCGGCTGTTGCCGTGGACGGTGTTGTTGAGGGTGTTGGCGGTTGTAGGCGACGAAGGGGAAGAGAAGTGCGGCAAAGATTCGCTGGAAAAATCCGTCGAAAAAGTTTTCCGGCCGCGGCTGGCCGGAAATTGGAGAGAGAGGGGGAGAGGATTTTGATTTAGTGTGTGAATTATTTTTGAGAGAATGAGAAAAAAATGGGTATTTGTTTATATATATAAAAGTTTTAAAAGAAAGTGTAAGGTGTAAGATAGTTTGGGGTAGAAAATGTAATTATTTAGTATAGTTTTGTAAAACCATCGTTCGGGACTTGTTTGAGCGAGTTAACGGATGATTCAAAAGACGAGACTTGCGCCATTGTTTTTCAAATAATTTTTCCATCGAAAATGAGTATTCACTCGACCATATTTCGTATATATTTTGTAATGTTCATTTTAAAATATTCGTTTTGTTTATTCTAGACTCCGATATCACGGGTAAACTTTATTCATAAAATAAATCGTTAACTCGAATATTCACGTTAATAATAAACGTTTTTAAACAAAATGATAATTAATTTATTAAATATTTTTATTAAATAAATTACGATAAATAAATAAGATCTAATTTGTTTCGTGTCGGTACGCGTTGATCTCGTTTTCGAGTCAGACAATTTGAAAAGTCAAAAATTTATGATTAAAATTATGTAATAATAATAATTATGATTTATTCTCAAAATAAGTTCCGAAAAATTATCAGTTATGCGATAATTGTTTTCACTTGAAAATAAAAGTCAAAAGTCGAGTCAACCCGAAAAGTCAAAGGGAAAAATAGTCATTTAGGGTTCCGAAAATTGACGGTTGTCACATTCTCCTCTCCTTTAGGAAGCGACGTCCCGGTGCTCTAATCGCTTTATTAGTCCCAATTTCACTTGCAATGGGTGAAAGATGACATTCTCGAATGAATTCTCATGCTCTCTCATTATGGTCGCACGACCTCGGCGCATTAGGGAGCTTTTCGAAGCGAAAAAATTTTAAAAATCATTGGTGATCACACCGATCAAATCAAATCACATATCGACCAACGGGTCTTGTTAAAAGAGATCGCGATATTATAAAAATCGTATAGAGTGCACATAACTCCATCAAAAGCGTTACAACATTATTCAAAACAAGGCGCTTATCATCAGGAAACACCTCAGGAAAGTTACGAATCACTGGCACGTCTTGCAACTGTTTCTTTGATGGTTCTTTCTCTGTCACTTGAGCTAAGAACAACTGGGATCCCCTTTCTATGTATTTTCTTGCTTTAATGCAGGATATCACTTTCAATCCTGATGCACCACTATCACTCTTAACAACTAACGTCTTGTTCTCGTAAGGCACATGTACCTCCTTTTTACCACACACGATGACGGGTTCGCGTTCTACCAACCAATCCATTCTAATTATTACATCGAACGTACACAACTCTATTGGCATGAGATCAATGTCGAACAAGTGGTTAAGTAAATTCAGAGTACAACCTTTTAGCATAGTGTTGGTGCATACTACTTTTTCGTCGGCTAGTTCGACTTCGTAACTAGTATTTAATTTGGCCGGTTTAATATCTAATAAATGGCTAAACCTAACATCCACAAAACTTTTATCCGCCCCCGAATCAAACAGTAATGTAACGTAACCATTATTCAATAAGAACGTACCATTCACAATATTCGGGTCCTGGTTGTGCTCGGCATCACGGATGACATACGCTTGACCTCGCACGTTTCCACCTTGTCGATCAGCTCTTTTTGGGCATGCATTGCTCTTATGGCCTCTTTCACCACATTCATAACAAACTACAGATGGGTTCGTAAGTTATGGCAATAGACTCACTGTGCCCCATATATTCTCCAATAATTAGAAGACCCTAAAGACAAGAGACTAAAGAATAGGCGGGATAGTTTAAAAGCAGATAAGTCCAAGCTCTTATCTCCTGAATTCAACTTATCCTAAAGAGGGTATAAGACAAGTTTAGTGTTAGGACTGAACTTGGAAAGTGCATTTGTCCATACCTTGATAGATTGTAATAGAGGACAAAGCAATACAAATGTACTAAGCATATTAGGATTGGGTTAGTGTTTTACCACCCTATTGGGTTCGTGACCCTACCTAGGTAATATAAATAGAACTCTTGTAACAAAGTGGATGTTAAGTTTGTGCATTCAAAGTCGTAACTTTCACAAACATACATCTACTCCTCCAAATCTACTAAGTCCCTGAGCAAAGCTGCAGTTGGTTTAGCATTTAGTTAACTTTGCATATCACTTTGGTTTATGGTAAAGTTATTTGTGAGGAGATACACACACACATTGTCATTCAATCACCATTGTAGTTTCCGACATTATATGGGGTTTAATCTTAATGATAAGGAGTTAAACGTTGAATCAAGTTATTTTTGTGTTTTTTACCTATTAGTTATATTTACGTACAAAAATATTTCAAAGAACAAATTTTTATTTACTGTGCTAGCCATGAGTTAGTTAATGATAACTTGGTTAGTTATTGTTTCACAAGTAAGTAGGAAACAAACAGGGGCTTACGCCAAAATCAGTGGAGTTTTTAATCCTTTATTAAGCTTTTGGTAAATCTATGTAGGTGAGTGTTTAAAAAAATTTCTATAGGTTCCTATATTGTATAAATTAATTTATTAAACCGAGTACAAAAGAGAGAATCCAAAAACTTATGTGAAGTGCTAGTGTATAAATTTCTGTGTTTTTAATTACGAGGATGGATCTTTTTATGGTTGTACCATAAATTTTTTCTTTTATTGAGTAGGTTAAATTCCCCGACTAATGCTATTTATAGGTAGAAAAGCTATTTGCTTGAGGACAAAGCAATCTCAAGTTAGGATTATTTGATGCAGGTGTAATTTATATACTTTTTTATGGGCCATGTAACCTCTAAAAATCATGCAAATATGCCTAAATTATATACTTAATCGTTTATTTTTATGTTTTTAGCATTTGGGAAGCATTTGGAGGGAAAAAAGCACGTGACTCAAAGGCTCGATTTCAAGAAGGAAACTAGACAAGAACTGCAAATTTTCAAGTTCCACGACTTCCATTTCTAATGGCCTTCACCAAAACACAACAAAAATAAAAAAAATAAATAAAGAAAAAAAAAAAAAAAAAAAAAAAACAAAAAAATAAAAAACAATGTTGCCTAGAAAGTTGATAGTTTTTAATCAAGTTTGTGACTTCTTAGGTCGTGGAGACCGTCAGGAATAAATCTTGGCACCATAGATTAAAGGCATGGCGTCACCAGGCTTTGTGACGCCGGTCACAATGCCGACACAAGAGAAGCCCATTATTGACGCTCGTCAGGGACCCTAAGTCTATATATAGAACCCTTTATTTGTCATATTGGTGTGGAAAAACAAGGAGTATTCGTGGGATAAGTTTATAGCAGACATTGTGGTCATTTTTAATGATTTTTAACCCTTTGGTACTCATTGTAACTCCATGTTCAATTGAAGTGAAGTTCTTTATCCCTTTTAATCATTCAATATATCTATGTGTTGTTTGATTAATTGTTCTTTGCTTTCAATTAACATGATTGTATGAAACCTAATTTATTATCTCTTTTATTATTGCTTCTTGTTAGTGGTGTGCGCGTTAGGTATTAGAATTAGGGGAATACTTACACATTACACTAACGAGTAGATAGCGGACTTGACCAACCCGCTGCTGAATTAGGGGAATACTTACACATTACACTAACGAGTGTGACGGGCAATAAAACTAGAGAGAACCGATATGAAAGTTGTGCATGATTAGATGAACACATTTGTTTAACCATACGATTTTTTCCGTCACTTTACTTTATGACATAATCTAGGAATAGAATAGGAAGTAGTTTAATCAACCCCTCATTTCAACCTATGATTTTACTTGCTTTTATTAAAAAATATAAAAACACAAAATAAGCTTCCTTCAATATTTAGACCTTAGTAAACATACAATTCGAGCCTACCCAAACTATTCCCCTAGAGAACGATAATAATCCCCCGTGTCTTGCCTATACTACACTACAACAATTAGGTACACTGCCTAGGAGGGTTGTAAAACTTCTGCGTTGCTCCCACCGCTATTCTCAAAGCACTCTTTTGTGTCTATAAAAAATAGTTAACAAAAACGGTGAATTATAGAATTTCTCTGCTCATTATTTACCCTATCAGTTTTGAACTTTAAGCATATTTTGGATATAGGTTATGAGATGATAATTATAATGATGCGTATAACGGATGAATGATGAATGAATGTTAATGGATGAATGATGAATGATGAATGATGAGATGCATAAAGCGGTAAAAACAACAAAGTAGATAACGGGATTGCCTTTATATTAAGAACAACTTGCCTTAATACTATACATAGTCAAGATTTGACAAGTGTTTTTATTTATACCACACATCCCGTGGCTAGGTTAAAGCTAAAAACTAGAATTTAAACTAGAAATTGGATGATCACTCCATGCGGTTCTTGAGTTCGATGATGGAATCCATGAGATTCTCTATGTCTGCTTGGTGACGAGCATTCATGTCATTGATAACGTCTCCCAATTCATTGATTCTAAAGTGGGCTAGGGAAATCTTATGGTTACTATTCATTTATTTTCTTTGGAGTTTGGTGATCTGAGCACGAGCTTGCTGTAGTTCGGCTTTCAAAGCATCAAAATCTTGTTGAATGATGATTCGCCCCTTTCCGAGACCTTCGATGCCGTTTTCAATATGCTCGATGGGGAGTGCATCTAGACTGTTTAGGATATCCTGAATTTGCTCCTCATGTCGTTTTATAGTTGGCTTCCGAGAGGTTTCACCAATCTCAAAGGCTTGAGATTGAGACGGGGTAGAAGAAGATGATTTTGTTGGTGAAAGAAGTCCTTCCGGAATAAAGAATTCTTAAGGTTTAGGAGATATGATAATGGGAGGTGGGATTGGTGATTTTTCAGTATAAAAAGCTTGTAAAACTTTCATGTATGGATCGTCATGAAATAAAGAAAGAGTTGGTGAAGCTAGCGGGACAATTCTACATGAATTGGAAGCACTTGAGTAAGTTTTCCCTGGAGAGGCCGGGACATAATTCGAAGAAGCCGGGGGAATATAGTTTGGGAAATTAGAAGAAAAGGCATCCTCCAAATTGGAAATAGGATGATCGGGGGAAGACATCGTTCTGTTTAAGAACCCAGCGGCAAATAACATAAGTTTTTTTTTTAGTAATATAATAGTTATGTAACTTTACATACCATTCCAGGAGATATAGCGGCACGGAGGACTTTCCTCAATGGAAAAAGAAAAATAGTTATAGTTAAGGTTTCAACCTTGTTCTCTATAACGTTGGCTCTTGATACCAAATCTGTAACACCCCCATTTTTACATATAGCAACGGAAGCTAATCTGGGGTATTACTTCAAAGGTACAACAGTCATAATCATATAAACGAATCAAAAAGAGTCATTTTTGAAAATAAGTTATCATTCATTTATTTCATTAGAGTTTGCACAAAAGAGAGGTCCCAAAATCTAAAATACATCATTTGAATGATAATGGTTTTTCCATCTTCATGTCCTTGCCACTCCGTGCCATTAGTTACCTGAGATAAAACATGCTAAAAAGTCAACACAAAGGTTGAGTGAAATCCATAGGTTTAAGTAATATAATTTGAATGCAAATGCGATATTTGGGTTACGTTGATATACACCCAGTATTGAAAAACATATTTATTATTGCCATTAGCTCATGAATCCGAAGCCTTGGGATATGTTTGATATGTTATAGCCCCTGCGGATGCCTTTGCCAAAACATCCGCGTGATTTCTAATGATGTGCAATTGGTTACTCGTAACTGGGTACACCAATGGGGAGTCCA
>BQNB010026826.1:0-54951 GCA_026074375.1 Tanacetum coccineum | reverse complement strand
CTCTCATATAGTTGATTTGGATTTATCCAAGTTAGCTATTGTCTTACAAAAGGCTAAACAGATCCAAGACTTTGGACCTACAATTATCCATAGATCTTTGGATAGAAAACTCATCAAAATTCGTCGTCATTTCCCTCATAATAATTTCCAAAAGGAAATATCTTCATCAAAAAAGTTTTGTCGAAAGACAACTTCGCCGGCACCCTCACCAAATCACTCAAACGTGAACCTTTTTAAGTCTAGGTCTAGGAATGATGAAACAAATCTTATAAATGTGTCATTCTCATTTTAATAGTCTGGTTACTATTAAACATATTCCGATAAATCTCGACAACTTAATCATTTCATCCAAAATGTTTAAGCATTTTTAATCCGCGAAATGCAAATTAAAATGTCATTCATTGTTCATGTCTAATTTGTTTCACAAAAACCTTAATCATGCCTCTAATATTATATAGATGGTTAATATCTTTCGTCCACATTTCCACTACCACCTTTAAGACAACCTCGTACCTCATCGTGTGATTGTTCTATGAATATTCACAATACTCAAGAAGAGCTACATAACTTCGTGGATGAAGTTCATCATATGCTAACCGTCATCCATCATGACATTGTCAAGCTTATCGCTTCTGTCTTTATTTCTCTTCATTTATTCTTTTTATTCCATAATTTATGTCCGGATGAGCACGAATTAGAAAGGAAGGGAAAACACATATCTTCACATATATCCTTTAAGCAAACATTCTCAAGAACTTACATAGGTGATTCTCATTCACTAGAAACTACAAGATACACTTCTACCATACACTCAAACCTCATAACTTTTATTCACTCTTGTTAGTGATCACTAGTTCTAGTACATCCCCAAATCATCAAAAGTGAAATGAAAACCAAATCATCCTTACTACTATCAACCTCGATTCATCCACCTGTCACTTTCACAAGAAGATTCACCATGTAATCATTCCCCAAAAGTGAATTTCGTAATGAAATGCGTCTCATCATTATATCTTGGTATGTGCTTAATTACACATACCATTTACCTAGGAAAACGTACCTAAAAGACTAAAATCATACAAAAAATACATTGTATTTGTGTGTTTTGCATTTGTATTGTGCAAGTAACGGATATCTAAGAAAAGGAAAAAACCAAGTCAAAACGGACAAAACCGAGCACGAAATGGAAAAGCGTGACAAGTCAAAAAGTCAAAGTCAAAGTCAACCAAAAAGTCAACCCTGACAAAGACAAAGTCAAAGCCGAAGCCGTAAACGAAGAAATACTTAATGGGTCCACCTATACCCATCTAATGGGCCAGGACAACCCATTAAGTCATTTATACTAAGGCTTAATAAGCCTTATACCATAAAAGCCCCAAAATCCCTTTTTCAATATTGCTGGCCCAATTTCAAGCCTAAACAAAACACTTAACAGCCCACACATACGACTGTTAAGTTTATTTCACCACATGGACCATCCATGCAATAACTGTATACAACCTCAGGGACTGAAGTTGTTAATTCCCAAAACTTTTACACCATCAAGGACGGTGAGTGCAAATACATATAACAAGATAAAGGGCCAAACATGCCATTCCCCCAAACCTTTACCCTGCTCACCCAAACCAAATTTTCCCGCCCAAAATCACCTGTCACTATTCATCATCTCTTTCACCTCGACTACTGTTCCTACAAACAAAACATCACTCTTAGTCACACCCACCTTAACCCCACTACCTCACATGGGCATTTTCCATGTTGGCAATCCCTCAACGTTTTATTGGACAAAGAAAATCTAAGGCTATGATGATAGAACTTGGGCTCAAAGAAAGATTAATGGCTAAGATTGAGCTTTTGACCTCTCTCTCACAACAAACACAGCTACAAACTCACTCAGTGAAAAAGCACAACGAGTGAAGACCAAGCTTGAAGACTTTTAGTATAAATATAGTAGCTAGTGTAGCTTATTTTTTTGGTGAATTTTGTTTAGTCAAGTCTTGTTTTTAACATAGTTAGACCATTTTTATTACTGTCATTTACTTACTGTCATTTACTTTCAAGCATTGTAATTTTTTTCAAGTTAATAAAAATTTTAAGTTTTTTTTAAATATTGTCATTTAACTTTAATTGTCTTTTAAATACTGTCATTTAGCTCTTATATAAGCTGTTGATTCATTCTAAGCTTATATACAAGCTTGTTTTCAATTCTGTCCTAAAAACCAAAAAAAATCACAAAAATCACCAAAAAAATCTGTCACTCATTCATGGAGCAAGGTAAATCATGGATGGCCTTGGTTTAGAGCTTCATGGGAAGCATTAGGTATGGTTTTGATTTTTAAATACTTGCCAAAAGCTTTGGACCTTTGTGAGTTTCATTTCTCATTTTTAGCTTATTTACTGTTCCTTACTGCTTATTGTGGCTTATTTATGTTGTTTATGCTTATTTATGCTTTTTTTATTGCTTACATGTCATTTGTTTGGGTTTTTAGTTTAAACTGCCTTTAATTGCTTCTAACCGCTTATTGCTTATTTGCTTATTTTAGTTCTTATCTTTGATTGGAATCTGCTTATTTTTGCTTAACATTGCATGGTTATCATCTGTTTTTAATAAACTTGGCTTAATTCAGTGTAAAATAGCTTTAAAATAGATTTTTCAAACTTAAAAGGGTGTTTGGGTTAAGACCCAAAACATGTCAAAATTGTTTTAAAACTGTCTTGGGTCAATTTGCCATCTTTTACAAGCCTTATTAAGTAGTGTTAATCTATTTTATAAGTTTTTAATGTTTACATTCAAGTTTTGAGGTGTTGTTTTCATATACCTTGAATCTGTGGTCTTAGATCTCTTTCAAACTGTCTACATGTGATTTTTGTTAAAAAATTGTTTTTAAGGCTTTGCTTGTACTCCATTTGGTGTTCAAATAAAGTAGGATAGCGTTTAGTTAAGTGTTCATTTGCCTTTGTGGCTTTGGTATACAATTCTGTCAAGCATTTTTTTATAGTTTTAAAAAAGCCATATTGCAATCTCACTTTTTAGTTAGTTAAAAATATTTTTAGAGTGTGAGTTTTTAAGCATAAGCTCATTGGTTGTCTTAGTCAATCTGTTTCAGCTTATTTTTCATTTTTAACTTATTCTAGATAGTTAAAATTAGGTCTGCAAGTAGCTACTTCTCTTTTTAAGAAAACCAAAAAAATGGTGCATGATGTGTAAGAAACAGTTTTCCTTTAGCTTTTTCTTGGCTTATAAGTGTTTCAAACTCCTTATTGATTGTTGATTATTGTAGCTCTTAGGACAAGCTTTAAGGGCATATAAGCCACTTAGCCATAAGGATCCATTTAGGAGCTTAAAT
The DNA here is from genome assembly GCA_026074375.1 of Tanacetum coccineum. Taxonomy (NCBI): domain Eukaryota; kingdom Viridiplantae; phylum Streptophyta; class Magnoliopsida; order Asterales; family Asteraceae; genus Tanacetum; species Tanacetum coccineum. Next base: position 51,604 of record BQNB010026826.1, on the reverse strand, counting down.
TTAAGCTCAAAAGTGCCTCTAGAGGCTGTTTGGTTACAGTTTTAGCCCAAAGAGCTTATTTGCTTATTTAAGCATTTTAACTGTTAGGTTTGCTTTATTTAGGTTTAGATTTGCTTATTAGGTTAGTTTCAAGCAATTTTAGCTTATTTTACCTAGGTTAGAGCTTATTCAAGCTTATTAGCCTTTTAGCTTAGAAATTTTTAGTTTAAAGCCTTCCAAGTGATTCTGTCATTTTTAAGCTTAATTTAGCTCAATTCAGTTGCTTATTTTTGAGCCTTAGTGCTTTTAGATATAGTTTGTTGTCTTTTGTTAGCTTATTTGCTTTTCTAGTGCTTATTTAGTCTAAAAAAATGCTTAACAGTTTGGTTCTTTAGGACTTAGTGTTAAAAAGCCATATCTGTTACTCTTTTTAGCTTATTACTGTGCTTATTTGTGGTTCTTATAAAAAGTCATTTTTTAAAAAATTGCTTATTTTTGGGTCCTTAAGCTTTTCCATAAAAAAATTCTGCAAACTAAAAAACTTTAGGAAATTGTGAAGTCTAGGGTGAGCAAGGCTCGAACCCTGGACCTCACCAACCTCAACCAAGCTTTACACACACTACACAACACCACTCTGCCCTTGGGTCTTTTCCGTTTAGATTTGCATACATTATTCTTATATCACCTTTTTTAGCCTTTTAAGCCATAAGCCATTTTCGGCTTATTAACAGCTTATTTAGATAAGCTGTTAACATCATTTTATTTTTCATAGAACATGCTCACTTTTAGCTACTTTTTGTAATTTTTTTCAAAATTTTTATAAATAGTTTAGTATTTTTAATATTTAATTTAGATTAAAACAATTTTTAATTCATAAAAAATTATAAAAAAGTCAAAAAAATATAATTCTTTTTTAAAAAATTTTCTTTTACCATTTAGCACCTAGGAAAATTAAATTTGCATCCGTAGGGTTAAAATTTCACAATTTGGTTTTTTAAAGAACGGGATTAGATCCCGTTCTCGTTTTTAGTGTTTTAGCCTTAATTGCTTTCGTTTTAGGTTTGCCTTTGCTTATTCTTTCATTTTAGTAATTTAGGGTTTATAAAAGTAAAAAAAAAATTCATTTTAGGATTAAATTTTGACAATTTAGTTTTTTTTAAGTCGCGTTTTTTTACGTCCCGTTTACGTTTTTGATTTCGTAATTGCTTTCGTTTTTAGTTTAGATTGCCTTTTAATTGCTTTTTCCCGTAGAATCAGAAAACCCATTCAAAGCCTTGTTATATTCAAACATCAAATATCAAACCGACTTTCGACTTTCCATTGCATTCCTCGTCGGGAAGAACGACCCGGGAGATTTTAGATTTTACTTTGGTCAAAAGTAATTTCTTTGAATCTTTTGGAATACGTATACTATATATATTATAATTACCCCCAAAAAGGTGGTTATCATTTTGGCGCCGTTGCCAGGGAGGTGTGTGCGATTTTCGTGTCTACGTTTGAAGATTAGTTTTTGAAGACCCTTCCTCGTGAAGTTATCATTTTCCGTTTGTGAATATTTTCTTATTATAAAAAAATTAAAAAAAAACCAACAATACTTTTCCTAAAGTATTGAAAGTACCAATCACTTCAGTAAGGACGTTGTAGTATCAGAGTAGAAAAGCCTTGAAAATTTTACTTGAGCTTTCCATGATATCAATTAAGATGTGTCGGCTAGTGTATGAGCATTGATGTGGTTTATAAATCTGACTTGTATCCGGCTACCAGTTGCTACCGTTGGGAATACATGCAGGTTTATGTTAGTAATAAATGAAAGAGTCTTTGTTCACTTTCGTCGAATATTGTTGTAATAACCACGGTTCCTCGTTAATCAGTATAAATACTGCCTGTGATCAAGTAGAATTTTAAAGAATCTCCTTGATAGGGTTTTGCAGCTGCACTAGCCGTTCTCAATACCGGAGCGTCTCAAAGCAGACAACACAGTATGAGTGAATCAGTGAGTTACTATCCCATCGATTGAAGAGTAAATTGATTTGAAAATCAATCGACGTGTCACTTATAAAAGTGTTTTTGTAACACATCGAGAGTTTTAAGCGTTTATCAAAATTCATCAACCGTCAATTCATAATCTGGACCGAATCGATATCCAGTGTCACAAGTTTGATCCATTTAGGATCTCACAAGTCACCTACCTAGAGCTTGTTTGATGTTGGCTCTAGACGCGGATTTCCATCTTCACTATGAATACTTAAGTATCACTCGGATGTTTTGGCACAAGGATTATGCGTAGGACTCTTAAGATTTCCGGTTTTTCACAGGCTTTTTGTCGTGAACGATATGACATATTGGAATAGTGTCTATGAGATTTATGGATGATCTCTTGGCTCTAGACTCAATAGTGCGTTTTGGTTTTAGTGATCGTAGGCTGGAGCTGACTGCCACATTTTTAATATCAACTAACTCAGAGTGAGAAAGTCAATAGAAATGCGTGAATCTCCGTGAGAAATGAAACAAGAGTCTGTTGAGAGACCTTGAGTGGCTAGGGAGGGTTGTGCATTGCGTCACTGGGTCCATGATGACTATCTTTAATATCAAACAACATCTTAGTGTTTCTGATAGTTTATGCATTGACCCGGTTTCTGCCTAAGTGTATGGAGGGCTTCTTTCTTTTCACCCTTTATCCTTACAATTATTTTTCATTCTTTAAGCCCTTTAGTGCTTACCGAGACTTCATGACTAGTACCTTGTTAGGTTTATTCCAGTACTAGCTACATCATAGTCGGCACTATCTCCCTTATTACAATACTTTTACTCCTTTTTATATCATACCTAAGGACTTCTACATAACTAGTAGATTATCCACTAGGGGTAGTTCCATCGATTATGGATGGATCATAGCGAACGATTACATAAACCTTACAACATTATAACTCTGATAAAATTAATGCATGGTCGTCTTTGGTACCTGTTTCTCCTTGCATAAAAACCATTTGAAAAACTTAACCAAGGTACTTGTGATATAAATATCAAAGCTTTTTGTACCTTAATTATTTTGGCTTTTCAGAAACGCTCCCCCTCGACATGTGCATCGATATTCAAAAGTATTTAGCACATGAGGGATGGAGTACACACATGAGTCCATAAAATCACTTTTTTTATAAGTTTTCATATTTTAATCACATTTTCCCCCTTATTGAAAAACTTTCAAACCTTTGATAATTTGGATATCAATTGATTCAAATATTGGTAGAAAATACTAGGAGGAATGATGTTGCACGATTATTCACAGGCGATTAGGAACATAGTTAACGCTTCCTCAAACAAGGAGGGTATGTGTGAGTGTCAAGTATAATAATTTTGAAAGATTTTAAGTTTAACGAAAAACTCATAAAAAATTTATACATTAACACTTAACACCTAAAGATACACTACATAATTATAATAATGTTTTAATCACATTTTCCCTCTTATTGAAAAATTTCAAACCCTTTGATTTATTTTGGGCTATCATTTGATTCAAATTTGGTAGAAAATCTAGAGAAGTGTGACGGTTATTCACAAGGCGTTAGGGAATCCACTTAATGGGGGGGGGGTTTTTTTTTAAAAAATGGCTTCTCCCTCCAAACATATCTGAGGGACGTAGTGAGTGTCATAGTATAATTAATTTTGAAAGATTTTAAGTTTAAACGAAAACTCATAAAAATTTATTCATGACACTTAAAACCTAAGTACACTACATAATTATAAAATGTACAAGATATTTTATACAACTATAAGAAGATATTGACCTGTAGCTACCGGATTGATGTGATACACTTCTGTTTCTTTTCGATGAGTCATTGTTGTAAATATCTCTTAACCGTCCACTAACAAAGCTTTCGAGACTCCTGAAAATTCGCCTTATCTTGAGCCTTCTCTCAATAAGTTTGAGGAACTCTTGACTCCTCCGTTTATCATCCTCAGACCAAATCGTATGCTCCATGCCAGGGTTGAACTTGAACAACACATAGTCTTTGACCATAACATCCAGATTTTCTAGAATTCTCGTCAACATGCCATAGTTGAACTTGTGCACCTCAGTCTCCCTCATCATCTTCTTCTGATTATTCTTATCTCTGCTAGATATATGAGCCCTTGGCTTGAGGTCATGGTGTAATTCTTCTTTGAATGAAAATCAGTTGCATATCCATCTCGGTTGTGTAAGGTTGAGTCTTTGTTTGATAGCTCTCTATACGAGTTTATAAGTCTTCTCACTCATTGTCTGATGAATATGTTCCTAATCCACAAGTTGTCATGCGTTGAATAGTATGAAACCTTTGTTAGGCTCCAGATAAGTGGTTGAGCTTGACCTGAAGATGAAGATTAGTACATGTCTTCATAAATCATTCGGGAATGCAGATTTTTGAAGTCCGGCTTCTGGATCACTGGCATTCTTTGTAGTCAGCTTATGCAAAACAATCTCTTTCAAGTATGTGTAACCGTATCTAGAGAAGGTCTTAAGACTGACAACACTAAGAATCTTCATGTGGGATCTGACTGCACTACGATTAGAAGGGGTACTGTGTCTTGTAATGTAGAATTCTTTACACTTGAAACCAGTGTGTGAAATACCATAGGCTGCACTAATATCGTTAAGTATTGGTCTTTGTCACGTTCACTTTTATCCTAGTAAGGTATAATTCTTTGAAGCCCAGAAGTCTCGGATGAAAACACTTTTAGCTTGGATATTAACAGACCATTCCTTCTTTCTTTGTCACCTGATACAAAATACTCCAGGTCTTTATTGAAGAAGTATTGAGTTTGTATTGTTACCTGACTTGGTAGACCTCCTAGAGGTAATGGTTTGCTGATGTCGTGCACGACCCGATTACCCTCAAGATTCAACAAATCAGTCTGATCTGTTAGTAACAAGTGGCACTTTTCCATCTAAAAATGAAGGGATATGTATTTTGTGAAAAGGTCTGGACTAACTTGTAAGCTGCGACCTTCAACTCAGCTTTTGATGAGCTAGTCGAATTCCATGCCTTGCAATACAGTTGATGAAGGATCAATATCTCTAGTTTTCTGAAGTAACTTGTTTTCTTCTGGATCTTTATATGTTTTGGCCAGTGCATCAGCCTAGTTGTTCTCAGTCTCAAGTAAATCGTTTGGAGGAATAACCCAGTCTGGTTCAGGTGTTTCTGGTGCTTCTTCTTCTGGTAACGGCTTTAACCAGTCTGGTCGAGTCTTGATCTTTGGAAGGTGGGCCACACCGGTATCTTCTGAGTCTGAGAGATACACATCATCTGGTATTGGAATGTCATCAACAGGATGTTCATATGGGGACGTAGATTTTGGCTTGGAGGAGCTGGAGGGAGCTTCTCTTGTGTCAGAAGTTTTCTAAGCTAAGGACTTCTAAACTGGAGGCTGTTTTGAAGCCGAAGCATCTGAATCATATCTTTTCTTCTTGCTTTGGTTAGTGTCTTTTGGAGGAGGTGGAGGAGGATCTTGGTCATCATGACGTCTCTTACGAGACTTAGCCATTTCTTCAATGAACTCCTCCTTATTTTCATGATCCATAGATGCCTCTAGAGCTTCGTAGAGAGTTGTATGCTCCAGATGTGATCGGTAGGAGCTAATTTCAAGCATCCGATCATGAAGAATTTCTTTCATCTCAAATTCAGACAACTCTCTGAAGCGTTCACGGATTGGAGCTTGGGATGTCGTCTGTGAATCAGCTTCTTTAACGACGCCATTGACGTATTTGTCAATATTCGAATACAGATCATGATTCTCTAGCGTGTAGACCCTGGATGAAAGAGCTTGAGTAATCTTGTCCTAGAGTTTGTTTTTCTTCTAAAAGTTAGCACATATCTTTTCCAGTGCAAAGACATGATTGGCTAGCTTAAGATCTGTAGTACTTTGTTGTTGTGGAGGTTGGTGGTAGTGGAAGTGTTGTTGTTGTTGCGGTTGTTGTTGTAAATATGGTTTCTTGAGCAGGAGGTGACACATGTTTGGGAGGTGTGAGATTGATGATTGGAGTAGACAATGGAGGAACTGATGACGAAGCTTGATGAATGGGAACGGTGACCATGGATTCAACTTTAGTCTCCACATTAGCTTTAACTGGTTCTTTTTTAGATGGTTGTCATCTCAAGGAATTGTTCCACAAGGTAAATGCTATCATAAAGATTCTTCATAGATGAATGAGTCCCGGATGGCTTGGTGGATTCTCTAGTGGACAGTTTTGCTCCTCAGTTTGTAAGCTTTAAGCTTTCATTACTTGAGGGTAAACTGTTAGGCAAACAATGTCTTTATGCATGGGGTTCAGGGTTTGGTATAGCCTGAACCACTATGACCTTTGTCCTGGGGTTTGTCAGTCTGTCTTCTTCCTAATGAGTACAGTTTGGTAGAGGTCGAGGACTCAGTGTATTACAGGGTTTGATCTAGCCTAGGCATTCATCAAGTTCAACAATTATTTCCTATAAAGCTACAATGTTGAAAAATCCTCAACTTGTTTTCTAGCAACATTCAGTATTTCAGTACTCACACCACTGTGTTAGATTTTAAGTTCACGCACCAGTTTCCAGCATCTGCAGGAAATGGAGTACACGGACCACATCTGGATGATATCATCTGAGGTTGTGCAGAGGGTCCAGTAGATGCATCTTAAGTTACTGGAGTCCGCCTCTAAAATATGTATTCATCTGTGGTACTTTGCTTCTTCGGCTTTTGCAGATCTAGAAGTGATTGTGCCTCTTCCTCGTCAGTTGCAATGCCTTTCCCCTTGCCTTCAACAACTAGAAGTTGTCGGGTGATCCCTGAGACAGGTTCACAAATGGCCACTACGCCGACCGGTGCCACTACGCCGACCTGTGCTTGAAATGGATTCTAAGCTCATTGAATACCTCTTCTGTAGTCGTTTTTGGCACTCCATCATCTTCCACTTGAGGTTTAGAAGCCAGTTGAGGTTCTTCATCTTCTTCGTCAACAAGATGGTCAGACCTCTTTCCCTTATGAACTTTCATTACTTTACCCTTGTGGATTTTCTTTAAGGGAGAAGGCTTGGAGGTCTTTTGTTTCACAGGCTTAGTCTGTTTGGCAAGAGCAGGCTGTTTGGCAGGTGCAGGTTTTTTAGACTTACGAGCTGGAGGAGCTTTCTTCTTCTTCCCACCCTCTTCATCTGCCGCAGTAGTCGCTTGACGAGGTTTACGGGCAGCCATATCCAAGTAAAAAATTATTCGTAGTAGTACTCTAAATTATGAATGCAGCAGTTAATCAGGTCTTTAGGAATAGCCATTCTGAATACCTCATCCAGTTCTCCTTTAGGGAAGAATTTGAGATTGCTGAGTGAATAGTCATCTGTCGTAATGTGAAGAGGAGACTATGGCCTTTTTGTGGATGTTGTATCTACCTCCTAAGTAGCAAATGATCAGCTTGGTGAATCGGTGGTATGTGCTTAAATACACATACTTTTGACCTAATAAAACATGCTTAAAAGACTAAAAACATACCAAAAATACATTGTATTTGTGTGTTTTACATTTGTATTGTGCAGGTAACATATATCAACAAAAAGGACAAAAATCAAGTCAAAATGGACAAAACCAAGCACGAGATTTGAAAGAGCGTGAAAATCCAAAAAGTCAAAATCCAAACCAAAAGTCTACACATAGTCAATGGCCGAAGCCTAAAAACCTAAATAGAAATACTTATTAGGACATCCCTGCCACCCCTTCTAATGGGGGTCAGGCCATTTATGATATTGAAGAAGGACCAAAAACTAAGTAAATTTAAGCTTAGGGCCCAACACTTATACCCGGCCCAAACCATAGCCCAACAACAGTTAACAACCATACACCCTTTCACCCTTACACCGTTAATCCTCAAGGACTAACATTGTTAGTCCAAATGGAATAACGATGTAAATGATTAACAAAAACAAGGCTAACGCTCATTAAACCAAAACAAACTTACCCTTTTCCCGCCATTACCCATTAACACTATTCACCATCCCTTTCACCTCGTCCCCTGTACCCTTTAACAAACCCATCACTCTCAACCAAACCCCACACCCAGAAGCTGCCAATTACACGCTGGCAATCCTCATTCATCTCATTCGTTAAGGGATTGAAGACCAAATCAAGGGCTTGAATGATACAACTTGGAGAACACACAAAATGGATGGCTGAGATTGATATTCGAGCTCTCTCACATAAGAAACACACTCATAATCCCTCTTACTGAAGAAACACACATTGAAGACCCAAGACTTTGTATTTTCTTCTATAAATGGGGACTTTTGTAAACCCTGAGGGGCATCTAGTTTTCTTTTCAGCTTATATTTAAGTCTTTTTAAACTTATTGTACTGTTTTTTAAGCCTTGTACTGTTTTATTAAGTTTAATGAAAATTAAGTTTTTATGTTAATCCTTTTTTTTTATGAATTAATGAATTTACACCTTTTTGTCTTAAAACATTTTTAATTTAAGCTCATCAAAATCTCTTTTATATTTCATTTAAGCTGTTTACTTAACATTATAAGGCTTTCCATAGATTATAGTGTCTCAAGTCCCTTTTCACTTAATTAAAAATCACTCAAAAAAGCTATATTGATGATAAAGCCAAACGGGATGGGGCTTATTGCTGTCCACTAGCTTGTTTTGAACAAGCTAGAGTTGTAGACAAAGCTTTAAGAGCTTATGTTCCCCTTGTTTAGAGCAAAGGATTTGTAAGTCTTTTACTTTCCTTAATTTTTACGCTTAACAAGTGCTAATTTCTTATTTACTTCTTTCTTATTTGCTATATACCTAATTTTCTTAATTTTTGGGGACCCTTATTACTTAATTATTTATGCTTATTATTGTTGTTAAATGCTTAGTTATGCTTCTGAAGTTAAATCTTATTTGTTCAGTTTTGAGTTAATACTGATAGTTTGAAAGTAATATGGCATTATATTTGTTTACTTATTTTTAAGTGCTTATTTTTTATTCCATTTGCTATTTATTGGGCCTTATATCAATTGTTTGTTATCTGTTTTCAAAAGTTTTGTTAAATCTTTAAAATTCAGTTTAAAAATGGTTTATCAAAACTTAAAGGGGTGTTTGGTTTAAGAAGCAAAATGGGTCAAAAATGGTTTAAAAACTGTTTGGGTCATTAATCCAACTTTAACAAACCCTTTTTAGTTGTGTTAATCAGTTTTTAAAAAGTTTTAAGGTTTAAATTAGCTCAAATTCTATAAGTGAGTTTTATGGGTTTTTTTCTATAAGTTGTTCAATTCTGTGGTCTTTAAACAGTTTAGTATAGCTTATTTGATTGAGACCTTGAAATTAGCTTTTAAGTGTTGTTTTGGTATTGTTTATGTAATCAAAATACAATAGAATAGGTTTTGGTTAAGTGTGCAATTGTAACTTAAGTTTTAGTTAAAAATCTGTCAAAGTTTAAAGTCCATTTTTCAACCTTAAAATTAGACTAGTTAAAATAAGTTTTAGGTGATGAAATTCATTGTATAAGCTCATTGGTTTATAAGCTTGATCTGTTTAGGCTTATTTTAGTCTTTAAAGCTTATTTACTTGCTTAAAATAGGGCTGCAATAAGCCCTTTTGTCTTTTCAAAAACTTAAGAACTCGACAGCTACTGAGTGTCACAACCATTTTCCATAGCATTGTTCAAAGCTTATTTTATTTTTTCCAAACTCCTTTTTCTTTCTGTTCTTAGATAGCTATGTTGGACAAGCTTTTCAGTGGTATAAGCCATTAAGCCATAAGGATCCCACTAACTAGCTTAAAATAAGCTAGAATGTGCCCTCATAGGTTGTTTGGTTAACAGTTTTGGCCAAATAGCTTATTAGCTTATATGAGCTTTTCAGCTGTTGGATTTTGTTAGAACTGCTTTTTAGTTAGTTTTAGTGAGCTTATTAGCTTATTAGCTTTGGATAGAAGTTATCTTGAGTTTATTAGCATTTTCAGTTTAGGAATTTAAGTTTAAAAACCTTTTGAGTGATTCTGTCATTTTAGCTTATTTTCAGTTCCTTTTATTAGCTTATTCTTGTTCATTAGTGCTTATTAGGGTTTAGTGATTATTTGTTTTTAGTTTATTTGTTTTCTTTAATGCTTATTGTGTCCAAAAAGCATAACAGTTTATCCTTTTAAGTCTTAATGTAAAAAGCCAAAACTGTCACCCTTTTTAGCTTATTTCTGTGCTTATTGTGGTTTTTTATAAAAAAGTCATCATTACAAAAAATTGCTTTATTTATTTGGTCCTTATAGATTTATTCAACAAAAAGTTTGCAAAATAAAAAACATTTGGGACGTGAATAAGAAGAAGTCAAGGTGAGCAATGGCTCGAACCTGGGACCTCTCCCTCACTTAACCAACGGACCTACCCTTTAACACACACTCGTCCCACACAAACACACACTAACCACCAGCACCAGATAGGGCCATCTGCCTATCTTTGCAAACATTATTCTTTTAACCCTGTTTTAGCCCAATAAGTCCATAAGCCTTTTCGGCTTAATACCAGCTTATTCCAATAAGATGGTAAGTCCTTTTTATTTTTCTTTAATCCAACACCTTTCAAAGTACTTTTCACATTTTTTTCAGATTTTTCCAAAATTGTTTAGTATTTTTTTATTAATTTTTCTTTTTAAAACTGTTTTTAAATCATAAAAAATTATTAAAAAATCAAAAATATATAATTCTTTTTTAGAAAATTTTCTTTTATCATTTAGCACCTAGGAAGATTAAGTTTGCCTTTGTAGGGTTAAATTTTTAAAATTTCGATTTTTAAAGAACGAGATTTGGTCCCGTTATCGTGTTTTTAGGTTTTAAGTTTTAATTGCTTTCGTTTTTGGGGTTTTCTTACTTTTCTTTTCTTATTATTATTAGAAATAGAAATCCCAAATCAAATCTTGAACCATTCAAATAACGCGATCACAAATGTAACCGATTTTCAATTCACACCTCGTTGGGAGAACGACTCGGGAGTTTTTGGATTTTGCTTTGGTTAAAAGCAATTTTCTAGAAGCCCACGGAATACTTATCTCTCTTATTATTGATCTTATCCTTATTACGTATTTATATTATATATTTATTATATTTATATATACTAAAAAGGACAAGTTAATTTTTGGCGCCGCTGCCGGGGAGGTGTGTGCGATTTTCGTGTCTACGTTTAAAGATTAGTTTTTGAAGACCCTTCCTCGTGAAGTTATCATTTTCCGTTTGTGAATTTTTTCTTATTATTAAAAATTAAAAAAATACCAACAATACTTTTCCTAAAGTATTGAAAGTACCAAAAAAATCAAAAAACCAACAAAACAAATCGTGTTGTTAATCGTTATAATCGGCTCACCTTTGAATTACAAACTATAAGGAGGGTATAAGGCGGGCTTGATCCAAGGAACATCGCCCAAAAAGGAAGAACGCTTTTAAATCGCTTCGGCGTGCTAATTCCTTCCGCTCTCTTGTGAGTAGTTTAAAGAGCTACCGTGGACTTTTAACATCCGGTTACCAAAAATATTGTGTTGTTCTTGTTTTTAGTGCATGCGCACTCGCTCTTCTTCGAATCTAGTTGGTGAATCTTCTCCTAATCCAACTACTTCAAATCCGAGACGTCGTAACCGTAGACGTTCAAAGCAACCTTTTTCTCTTGAAGAATCTCCCGTAGATACGATGGCCGATCAACGTACTATGGCGGAATTGCTCCGTGCACCCACCGAGGGTTATGCGGAGGCAATCGTGGTTCCACCAATTCTTGCTGAGCATTTCGAGCTCAAGCATAGTCTCATTAATATGATGACTTCGGACCAATTCTTCGGACTTGAGAAAGACAATCCTCATGATCACATTCGTTGGTTTAACAAAATAACTTCCACAATAAAATACAAGGATGTGCCTAATTCAGCGATTAAGCTTATGCTTTTTCCATTCTCTCTTGCGGGGGCAGCCCGTCGTTGGCTCGAAAAAGAACCCCCTCGTTCTATTCTCACTTGGGAAGATCTTGTTTCCAAATTCATCAATGAATTCTTTCCTCCCTCAAGAACGACAAATCTCCGAAATGAAATTTCCAACTTTGAACAACGTTTTGGTGAATCGTTTCATGAGGCATGGGACCGTTACAAAGATCTCCTTCGTGCATGCCCTCATCATGGTTTTACCGAATTGCATCAACTTGATACCTTCTACAATGCCTTAAACCCAACCGACCAAGATTCTTTGAATTCTGCCGCCGGTGGTAATCTTTTGGAAAGAAGTACTCGAGATGTGTTGACGATTATCGAAAACAAATCCAAGGTCCGCAATTCACGAAACAAATCGATTGTTTCTCAAGTGAAATCAAGTGATGTTAATTCTTCTTCTTCCTCTGAGATAGCCAAACTTACTCATGCAGTAAATCAGCAAACAAGTGTTGTGACTACCGCCATGACCGCTATTCTCAAACAATTTCAAGCAACCCCACCTCCAGCTTCCGTAAAAGCCGTTGAGGAAATTTGTGTTACTTGCGGTGGTGCTCATCCTTATTATCAGTGTCTCGCCGCCGATGGCAACACTTTTTTCCAGAATTTTCGGATAATAATTTAAGGATACGTTTCCAGCACCGCGGTTAACTACAATCAACGTAATTCCGGTTATCGTCCTCCGAGTATGGCTAATCAAATTCGACCACCGGGTTTTGTTCAACAAAGTGCAAAATAAGTCAAAACTGGTTTACCAACGCTCAAATATAATCGAGGAAACAATTTCAAACAAGATACATCTTATCAAGCTCCAATTCAACAAAATCAAGTTGTACTTTTAAGTGAGTTAGAGAAAATTAAGAAGATAAATGAGGTTAATATAAAAGACATGCAAGCTCAAATTAACAATGTGAAAATATGGAGTTAAGAAATGAAATGCAAACTTCGATTCAAGCTTCAATGTCTAACCAAACCAATGAGCTTAAGAACATGATGGCTAGTTTTTTCCAAATGAACTCCGCTTCTACCTCGGGTTCGGGATCTCTCCCTGGCAACACTATTGCTAACCCAGAAGGTGAATTGAAAAGCCACCACCACACGAATTGTTGTTCTAGATGACTTCCGTTCCCTATGCCTCATCCAATCATTACTCCGAGAGGATGAAAGGTAGAGGAGACTTAACGGACCTAGAACTCGTTGAGTATACCATTAAGGTCCCACTCCTCTTGTCCAAAAAGCCAAACCTACTTCTCTAAAGAATTATGTGGTGCACCAAAGGGATCCTCGTCACCCTCATATCCCTTATCCTTCAAGAATGAACCAAGAAAAACAGCAAGAGAAAGATGAAGTCTAAATTCACAAATTTTGGCAAATGTTCAAACAACTTCACATCAATATCTCTACCGGATGCTTTTGATTCTAATCCTGAAATACCAAAAGATGCTTAAAGCTCTCCTTTCCAATAAGGAGAAACTTTTAGAGCTGGCAAATACACCCCTCAATGAAAATTGCTCAGCGGTTGTATTCCTTCTCAGAGACATGACCCGAAAAACTAGGAGACCCTAGTAAGTTTCTCATTCTGTGTGGTGTGTGGTTTTAATGAGCTCAAGTGCAAAGCCCTAGCCGATCTAGGTGCTAGCATAAACTTGATGCCACTCTCGGTTTGGAAAACGTTAGGTTTACCCGAGCTTATTTCTACCTGAATGACCCTTGAACTTGCTAACCGGGAGATTTATACTCTAGTTGGAATTGCAAGAGATGTCTTTATTCCTGTTGGAAAGTTCACATTCCTAACCGATTTCGTCATTGTTGATTATGAAAGGGATCCTCGTGTCCCCCTCATCTTCGGAAGACCTTTCTTACGGACCTTTCGTGTCTTGATTGACGTTCACGGCGAAGAAATGATTCTCCGTGACGGTGACGAAAGATTAATCTTGAACATGATACATGACACTTCAAGCTATTCTAACAAGCCTAAAAAAGAATCAATCAACATGATTGACATCTACAATGTCTCTCATAAAGATTATCTTGAGGACTTGTTTGCAAATGAAAAGATAACAACTCATCAAAGTAGCAATCCCAATTTTTCTTCTCACACCGATTTAACTTCACCGGAAGTTATCAATCTATTGAGTGGCAATCCCACTCCGATTTCAGAACCCGTGACCAAGTCTTCTTCTTCCCCCACAATTACTTCCTTCGAAGAAAGTGAGTTAATTTGGGAAGAATTCGAAGCTTATCTCGCAAGTGATTCATTTCCACCGGGAAATGATGATCTAGTTGACCTTTTACTCGAGGAGTTCGCTGATGAACTCACTCTTATTACATTTCCACCGGGAAATGATGATCTTCCTTTTGATATCGAATCCGATCTTAGAGAAATAGAATATTTGCTTAACAATGATCCTACCAAAGAAATGGATTCTATTCTCGAGGATTCGGTTGATGAGGGTAATCTTGCAAATCCTAATAACAATCTTGTTGATACCATTCCCGATATGTTCTCCGATGAAGATACTCTTGATTATTCATCTCCACCATTATATGATGATGTCGATGATAATCTTGTTGAGCTTGAGTATACTTATGATGATCCTTTTGACTCCAAGGAAGAGAAAATCAAAGATTCTAAAATCTTGATTGATGAACTTGATCCACCTAGATCAAGTGATTTCCTTCCTTTTCTCGAGTGTGACTTGGTTTTCTATGAGGATTTTTCCGAGGTTGATGCTTTGCCTTCGACCAACAACGAGGACAAGGTATTTAATCCGGGAATACTCATTCATGAGAACCATTTTGAAGTCACCAATCATGCAACAATGGAAAATAATGTAAAGAAGATATCCATATCTAATGCTTCTTTAATTCTTGAGGATTTAGATCCTCCTCTTTCTCTTTATGAACTTCCTTTCCACAAAGAAGTTCCCGGGCTCGGAGCTTTACTCTCGTTTTCATCCGAAAATGAGGAAAAAGTTTTCAACCCCGAGATTCTCACTTCTAAAGAAGTTCATACCTCTCTTCTCCTGGAATTATCTCATCGGGACTCTAAATCTTTCAAAGTCAGTAAAATTTTTGAAAGCCCGATGGAGATTTTTCCTTGCTCTTATGGAGAGGACATCCGTGTTTTGGATGTTCTGTGTCTCCATTTCTATCCCTCTTGACCAGTTCAAGTATGGGGGATCGGGTCAAGCTAAGTGACCTTAAACAAGCGCTTCATGGGTGGCAACCCATGCTTATCCTTATATAATTATAATAGTAGTAATGAATAAGTGTGTTGTGTGAAAGGCTCGCCTCTTCCATTTTCCGTGTTTCGTGTTTTGTGTTTTTTATGTCCAGGATTGCCCGGATTTTTGAAGCCTCTCGTGCTCTCGGTTTTTGTCCTTCGTTCACTAGAGCTTCACATCCTCAGCTTCATTTTGGGAATCCAATATCCTAATCTAATCGACTGACGTTTATCTTTAAGCATACTTAATAAACGGCTTAGGATTTACGTAGAAACCCTTCTTAAAACATTAAGGACAATGTTTAATTCTAGTATGGGGGGATCTATTAATTTGATTGTGCCTGCAGTCGTTGTTTTCATGTAATCCTGTTTTTACCACCAAAATACCAAAAAATTAAAAAAAATTAAAAAATTTCAAAAAGAAAATAAGTGTTTTGTCATAATTTTGACTTTCCTGCTGGGTAGAATAAGAATAAATTTTGACCCGATCGAGCGTGTTGAGCTCTAGCTTGTTCCTTAACTTTTAGACTAAGCATTCGCGGAAATTCGCGAAGGACGAAAAATGATAGAGTTAATTATAAGTTGGATGCTAAACAAGGATTATTTGGAAATCTTAAGAGCTCATGATGGTGTAATTTGTCGTTTTTCTCCCTCATAGCTTCTAACATGATTAATATACGTGCTACTTTTGGAGATTAAACTTAAATCAATTTATGTAGTATATAGCATAAAAAAATAATTTAGCCTTAGTTCAAATTTTATACTTAATTTTTCAAAAAGAAGGTCTTCCCTAAAAAAATGATGATTTGTTGAAAAATGAAAAAAAATATAATAAATATGAACTGTGGGCTGATAAAAGTTTGATGCATTTGCGTGCTCACACCGATGTTGTCAGGCCTTCTAAAACGGTCAAGTGTTTAATATTAAGTGTGAATTAATAAATAAAAGATCTCTTTTTGTTAAATTCAAATATGCTTTTGAACTTTGGCTATTCTATTTTATAAGCTATGTATATACGGAAAACCTGAGAGTTTTTGAAACCTAAGGTCCGTGAGTCCCGATACTAGTCTCTGTGGGGTGTCAAAAGCCTGGTCACTTAACCGCAAGGTTGGGATGTGCCGAGACGAAAGTCGCTACATGGGATGATCTCGCCTTCAAACTCATTATTCTCAGGTGGAACGTGAAACATAGAATTGTGCAAAACATTGATCCATGGTTGAAATTCAAAATAGCACATACACTTAAGATATAATAA
Organism: Tanacetum coccineum; assembly: GCA_026074375.1. Classification (NCBI taxonomy): domain Eukaryota; kingdom Viridiplantae; phylum Streptophyta; class Magnoliopsida; order Asterales; family Asteraceae; genus Tanacetum; species Tanacetum coccineum. The sequence continues at coordinate 35,210 of BQNB010026826.1, read as the reverse complement.
TTGTCGGGAGTGAAAAGTTTACAAGTTGCAAATATGAGTAGTGTTAGCATCTTAACTCATAATTAACGGTGATTTTGTTTTAAGCTTGGTTTGGAGCAAGTGAAAAGTCGGGAACGATGAATTTATCCTTTTTGGGGCATTCTCGGATCGAAATGCATCTTGTTCTATGATCCCTAAAAGTTATAAAATAACGAAAGTCAAACGTTCTAGTTAGTTGCTTCATATGAAAACTACAAAAAAATGAGAAAAATGAAAAATACAAAAATATGTGTAGGAATAAGTGTATATATTTAAAAATGGTAAAGACGGGGCTTTTCAAAACTTATGAGTCTTTAAATTCCCCTTGACGAACACTTAGCTACTTTTCGAGGTTATTAGTCGAGGGGGGGTCGAGATTCTTAGTTTTCTAAGTGCTTACTTCATAGCATTGCGTGAGGACACGACAATGTCTTAGTATGGGGGATTTGGGTATGTGTGTAATTACACATACCTTTCACCATTAAAATCGGACTTAAATGACAAAAAAACGTACCAAAAATACGTTGTATTTGTATGTTTTCATTTATATTATGCAGGAAACGGATATCCGACAAAAGGACGAAAAATCAAGCAAAAACGGACAAAACCGAGCACGGAATCGAAAAGCGTGGAAAAGCCAAAATCAAAAGTCAAAGTCAACCCGGAAAAGTCAACTCTCAAAAACGGAGCCGACACCGAAGAATACTTAATGGGCCCACTCGAACCCATCTAATGGGCCAGATAAGCTCATTAGTATATTTAATGAAGACTTTAAAAGGCCCAAACTCCAAATCTTATAACCAGCCCAAACAATAAAACCCCTTAACACTGTTAAGCCCAACTCCTTTTATAAACTTACACCGTTAGTCCTTAAGGACTAACTATGTTAAACAACATTTAACTTTTGGGGACCAAAACTGCAACTTCCATAAACTTATAATCCCCACAAGGACATTTATTGCAAGAAACACATGCACCTTGGAGGGCTTGTTTTGCCAACTCCACAAACTTGTCCCTGCACCTTCAAACAAACCCCCTCCTTGCGGCACTGTTCATCCAACATCGCCAAAATTGTCACCACCCACCCTTCCCACTCCCACATGGGCTATTGCACCTTGGCAATCCCTTTGATGTTTCATTGGATAAGAAAATCAAGGGTCAGATTCAAGACCTTGGACACATAGACAAATTGGATGGCAAGATTGAGCTTTATAGTTGATCTCACGCCAACAACACACACTAGTTTCTGCCTCAGCAAAGAAACATAACCAAAAAGAAGACAAAAGTCCAAGAGGCCAAGACTTAAGCATTTTAGTATAAATAGGCTAGCTTGTAAGCTTATTGGGACACTCTTTTACTACTTTACAGCTTATGTTTTTTTGTACTCTTATTTTTAAAGTTAATGGAAAAGTTTGGTTAAGTTCTAAATTTTGTCTTTAATTTCCTTGTACTATTTACATTGTACTACAAGTTTTCTAAGTTCCTAAAAGTAATTTTGAAACTCTATTTAAGCTGTATAAAACTCAGGTGGCATAAGTTTTATCATAGCTTATTGTTGTTTGAAGTTCAAGTATCAAATTTACCAAAAATTCAAGAAAGCAAATGGAGCATGGTAAGATTTGGATGCCATGGTTTAGGAGTCTCATGGGAGACGTATAGGATTGATGGTTAAGCTTTGAAAAGCTTAACTTCATTGCCAAGCATTGGACTTTTGTAAGTCACTTTTTAAAATTTTTGCACTTTTTACTGTTCATGTGCTTATCTTGTGCTTATTTATGCTTATTGCTGCTTATTTAAGTTCTTTATGCTTGTTTGTGTTTGCTTTATGCTTATTTTGTCCTTTATTCAAGTTGTATGTTAATCTGTCAAGTATTGCTTAAATCTATCATTTGCTTATTTGCTAGTTTAAGTGCTTATTTGTGTGTGATTTTTGATTATTTTTGCTTAACAAATGTTTGTTATCAACTGTCTTTCAAAACTCTTGCTTAAAACTCTTTAAAACAGTTTTAAAAAGTGAATTCTATGGTCTTAAGGGGGTGTTTGGCATAAGGGTAAAATGGGTCAAAAATGATGTTTTAATGGGTTAAGGTCTTTAAGTCATCTTTAACTAGCTATTTTAAGAAGTATTAATCTGTTTTAAAAGGGTGTTAGGGTTTAAAATTCATTTTTAAGTTTTTTTGTATTAATGGCTTAGACCTGTTGAATTTTAAAGGTGTATATCAGCTTATTTGTTTATAAATTGATTAAACACTTTTTGTTGTGTTAAATATACTTCCTTTTGAGTCTTATATGCAGTAGTAGAGAAGTCAAGTAAGTGTGCATTTGCATTTGCATTTGTGTTTTAAGTAAAACCTGTCAAGTCTAAGTTCATACAACAAAAAGTTCATTTTTCAATTGCTAATTAAGATAAGCTAGAGCGTGTTTTAGAGTTTGATTTTTCTTACACGAGTTGTTTAGTAGGTAATATAATTCAGTTTGAGCTCAAGTTTCAATTTAGAGCTTATTTTACAACTTATTTTTTGGTCTGCAAAGAGGCTTTTAGCTTAAACTGCCTAACAGTTAAGCACTTTTATAACACACCTCTACCGCTGTGCTACAATATCTCATCCGGTAGAGGTTCTTTTAATTAAATCTTTAAGGGCTGTTAAGCCCAATAAGCTTTTAGCCCTTTAGGGCTTTTTCTCGACTTATTTAATAAGCCAATCTTTCCCCTTTTATTTTTCTTGCATACAGCATCCTTCAAAGTATTTTCTGTATTTTTTTCAAATTTTTATAAAATAGTTTGATATTTTTTATCATTTAATTTCTTTTAATCTGTTTTTTAATTATAATAAATTAAATAAAAATCAAAAAAATATTTTTCTTTTTTAGAAAATTTTATTTTATCAGTCTTCACATAGAAAAAATAGAAAACCTTTCGTAGGGTCGTTTTTACAAAATTTTACTTTTAAAGAACGGGTTTCGACCCCGTTTTTGTTTTCTCATTTTTGAGCTCGTTTTAGCTCCGTTTTTAGTCTAGTCTTTTTTATTCTTCATTTTTAGTCACATAGAGTAGAGTAGAAGTAAAAAAAAAAATCTTTGTAGGGTTAATTTTTAAGAATTTAGATTTTTAACCCCTTGTTAGGGGCTCTTGCTCTCGTTTTTTAGTTTGATTTCATAATTTTTAGTTTTTTCTTAATCACTTTTGCATATTAGTAGATAATTTAGCTTTCTAATCCCCTTAATCATTAATATCATTCAATTTCCAACTTTTCGACTGTACTGAATTTCAAGTCCAGCCTCGTCGGGGATAAACGACCCGGAAATATCATATTAGATACTTATAATATATTAGATATTTATTTACCTAAAAAAGAATCAACTGTCATTCCTCAAAACTAGAAGGATATGATTTAATGTTATGGGGAGACTTGCATACACTTTTTGAGCCTGATGAGGAGAGTGAAATATAGATGAATAAGAATGAGTATAATTTGATAAGTTGGAGTCTATGTGATTTCTGTAGAGTTCACATTCTGCTAATGCAAAATGGAATTGCCATACATATGCTTACAGAAAAGAAGTATCCTCTAAGTCAAGAAATGATATCAAAGATGCTGAGTAAGAGATTGGAGGTTCATCAAGAAAGCACACAAGCATGTGAACTACTGAAGTTCATCAGATCACAAGTGAAGAAGTAGATAAGTGTTTGAAAGAATCATCATCAGAAGACTAGAAGATTTAATCTAGAAGAAACTTAATGATTTAGAGATAAATCACAAGTTTAGGGGAGGATTGTTGGGAATAAATCCTCATCAAGAGTTAATATTGCAAAGGTATAACTAACAGTACTAATGGAGTTAGTACTGCCAATATAAACTTAGTACTGCCAGTGTTAGTTAATACTGCTAGAAGAAAAGTTAATACTGCTGATGGTTAATGCTGCTGACTTAGAGATAAGGATGGAAAGAGATAAATATGGAATGTATATCTTATATATTAGGAAGATTCGTATATGATTATAATTGTAATTGACCCTAAAAGTTCGGTACTTATCTTGTAAATGACTCCTTGTGGTGTATAAAAGGAGATCCTAGATTAAGGTTTTACATATACTTAAGAGAGAAATATACATCTTAGAGAAAGAACATATAGCTTCAAGGTTGTAACCCTAGTACTAAGCAAGAGTACTCGTATTATTGTTCTAATAATATTGAAGCATTTTTGTGTTTTATTCATTGTTCATTGTTTAGTACTGTTTTATTGATTAATACTTCTAGAGTATTAAAGTGTAGATTTCGCATACACTTTGATATACAAACAAAGTCTCAACCATTGTTATTTTGGATTCATCCAAGGTAACATACACTTTACAAGGTAAAGAATCAATCAAGGCTTTGGATCAACATAAACAACTTGAGCTTAAACGATCTAACGATCTTTAGGTTTTCACAGTTTCTAAGGCCGATAGACTTGAATAGGTATATTTAGTCTATCATATACTTCTCGCGATTCCATCTTAGTCCAAATCGTATAGGAGGTAGGATATCCAGGTTGCAGTGATTAATCCCAACTATTCCTAAAACTTATCTAATAACCTATACAGATTATTAACCCCATCTGAAAGAGTTCTTGTACTTTTTAAGTATGTTGAGTGATAAGTGCAGAGACCGGTCATTTCTTACAATAGGGACGGAGTCATAGATCCTCTCTAGTACCCGATGGATCCCATATTGACTAGATAATCTAATAATAGGGCAAGCAAGGTCTAAACCACCCGTACTACCAAAACCCATGGTTACACGATAGTCAAGGAATATCTAACGAAACCATAATCTAATAGGAAACAAACATTATAACAACAGTAATTACATAACTAGGCCAACACTTTAAGTGCTTAGTCGCTCATGGTAATGGAAACACATCAAGAAATAGAAGTAATCATAGATTGAAAGCTTATAATTCTTACAGTATTTGTATTTGAACGATTAAATACAAAAAGTAAGTAAAGTGTGATCTCCCTTAGACTCCAGGTGGAATTCTTAGAAGGTTGGAAGCCTTTGTTGCCTCTCCAATTGGCTGTGGAGGAAGTGATGTCGGAATAGCTTGAATGAGGCCTCTATTTATAGGTATCAAACCTGTTACGGCGTAAATGATAAAAGTGTTACGCTGTAACCTTCTTACACGACATTCCATAAATAAGAAATTGTTACGGCGTAACCAGATATTGCGTTACGCCGTAACCTTCAAATAATTTCCATATGTACATGATCTTCATTCCATATTTGTAGATCTTCATGGTTATGGCGTAACCATAAGGGGTGTTACACCGTAACTCTATCTTGGGTAAGATTTCCTTCCAAATTCATGGTTACGGCGTAACTAGATATGGTGTTATGCCGTATAGTTGTCCTTGATCTTTGTATTTGCTTAATATATGTTATGGTGTAACCATTTTTGGTGTTACGCCGTAACATTCTTCAGATAATTACACTTTGAGCCCTTTTTCCCTTGTTTCTTGTCATTTTCCTGCATTTCACCTGAAAACTACAAAATGATAGAAAATATCTCGTTTTTGAGTATTAGTGAAAGATTTGTAGTTAATATAGGGGGTATTTTGCTACTAAAAAGTATTAAATATTTGATGTTATCAATTTGCTTCTCGATACCCACCAACCAACAACCAGCTAAGAACTGAGTCTAACCCAAGGAATCAAGCAACTATCCAAGATGGTAGAGTTACCGTGTAGAACGTTTAGGGCAGACAAACACATAGGTATGCAGGCAGTGGTGGAAGGAGTAATGCTATAGGCACATGGGCGAACAGAATTGTGAGAACCAATACAACAGGTTAGGAAAAGGTTATTCGTTGCTACAACTATCAAGGTGAAGGTCAAATGGCATGACAATGTACTAAACCTAAAAGGCCAAAGAATTCAGAAGGGTTCAAAGAGAAGATGTTGCTTGCTCAGGATTTGGAATCAGGGGTTGTGTTAGATGAGGACCATATGGCATTCTTAGCAGATAATGGGGATACAGTTACTACAGGCCAAGAATCTCAGGAACTGACCACTACAACTATTTTCCAAATTGATGATCTTGATGCTTTTGACTCTGACTATGATGAAGCTTCATCTGCAAGTGCTATTCTTATGGCCAAGCTCTCAGCCTATGATTCAGACGTTCTTTCAGAGGTACAAAATCTTGACACTTATCAAACTACTAATGTGATTGATCAAAGTGTGCAAGAGATGCAGTATTCTAAACAACCCCCTTTTATTAGTGATTCAGATATTGACATAACAAGTGACAGTAATGTTATCTCATATGATCAATATCTAAAAGAGACTAAAAATAAGGTTATTGAAGATACTCCTTCTACTACACACCAAGATGTATTGATAATGTCTTTGATTGAAGAGATGTCTAATCAAGTATCATAATGTAATGAGGTGAATAAGGAGAATAAAACTGTAAATGAGTCTTTAACTACTAAGCTTAAAAGATATAAAGAACAAATCAAATTTTTTGAAGAGAGACAGAAAGTTGGTTTAACTAATAGAGAAAAGTATATTGACAGTCAAATGCGAGGGATAGTTGTTGATATAAATGCAAAGTTTGTAGATTTTCAAAACAAAATTCAAACATTAAAACTACAACTTTTTGCAACTGTTGAAAGTCATAAGACTTTGTCAACAATGGTTGATGTTTTGAAAAAGGAATCTAAAGCAAAAGAAGACAAGTATCTTGAAGAAATCCTTGATTTAGAAAAGAAAAGAAGGCTTTAGACAACGTAGTTTACAAAATAGATCAATCAACGCAAACAACGCATATGTTAAAAAACCTCTTTACGATGAAGTCAAAAAACAACACTTGTTTATCAAAACCACTTGTACCTGACTCAAGCCAAACAAAAGTACATGCATTGTATTGTGGTCATACAATTGTTAAGAAGCATGATGCATTGTCTCTGATGGATACCGAAGAAATAAATATTGGCTGAAGAAAGTAGGTTAAAGATGCATGCTAAACAAAATGAACAAATTGCAAAAGACAAAAAGTTAATATTTCACTCATTGATTATGCTGCACTGAATAAACAATCTGAGCATTTTTTAAGCATTTTATGCCCCAAAACAACTCTCTGCCGAACAAGCGTTTTGGTAACCTATTTCAAAACCCATTTCTGAAACACCACCGGGTCAATCAGAACCAGTTTTAAAGGAAATTCCACGTGATCCTCCTACAATAAGTTTGGTCAAAGATAGTTTCAACAAAATGAGAAGTCATGTAAATAATTTTGACAAGGTCATAACTGTCTGTGAAAGTAACTGGTCAAAATGAGGGAACTTGGGGGTTTGATCACACTCGGGGAGCTTTTGACAAAGATGTTAAACCTTTTGTTAAAACATTAAAAGAGTACTTTTACATGTTTGACCAAAGTCTTGCAAAAGAAATTACCAAAATGAAAGCAGTTTTTAATCAAATGGAAACTGAGGTTGCCAAATGTTCTGTAGAGAGGAAGTATTTTGAGATAGAGAAGAAAGAATTGTTCCTTGAAAATGATCCTCTCTTGGAGCAAATCATATGTTAAGATGTTATGTGTATTGCTATGCATGCTGACTTGGATCATAAATGTGTTGTGCCTGCTAATGATGATAAGCTTGCATATGCTAAAATGGAACAAAGTTTTACTAATGAATACAGTAGGTGTGTCTGATTGTACTGTACCAGTCAATAACTCTTGTGTGATTGCCCCAGGGATGTATAAATTAGATTTGGAACCATTGTCTCCTAAGCTTAAGAAGAATAGAGAAGCTCATGTAGACTATGTGACACAAACCAAGGAACATGTCGACACCCTTCGTGAGATTGTAGAGCAAGCTAGAGCCTAGCAACCATTAGACAGTGCTTTAGACTATGCTTGTAAGCTTACAACACACATTCAGGAGTTGTTAGCTTATGTAAGTGCTACATGCCCTAGTTTCCTACACGTGAATGAGAAATTGGTTGCCATTAAAGCAATTAACAAGACCAAAAGAGTTAGGTTTAAGGAACCTAAGAAATCAACTAGTAACACACCAACACAGGTAGAGTCTCAAAACTATAAGATTACTAACCAACCTTTGTTGACTTTTACAGGAGCGAAGAGTTCTACTAGTGCTAGCGGATCATAGACTTCAGGCAATACCAAGAAAAATAGGATCTCGCGAACAACCAGTAGCAACTAGAAGAATAAAGTAGAAGACCACCTTAGGAGCGTTAAATCTAGTTTGAATAAAAAGAATCGTGTTTATTAATATAATGTAGACAAACATGTTAAAAGCAAATTCTAAATATGTTTGCAAAACATGTAATGAATGTTTGTTTACTGCTTATCATGATTTGTGTGTTGTTGATTATCTAACTAATGTGAATACACGTGCAAAATCTAGGTCTGTTAAGAGCAATAAAAAGAAAGATTAGAAACCCACTGATAAAGTTTTCACTAATTTTAGGTATAGATGGATACCTATAGAACGGACCTTCACTATAGATGGTAATACGTGCCCTTTAACTAGGATCACCTCCACTATAGTAGTGCCCTCTAAGAAGCCATTCCCAGCAAAAGTAGTTAAGAAAACACCACTCAGTAGTAAAAATCTAGGGAACCCCAATGCAAAAATGTAGGTTCGAGTAGCAAATCTAAAAGTCTAGAATCAAAATTTTTTTAACAACTAAGAACCCAACAAAAATTGGGGATCCAATGTTTCCACTTTTTCATAATTTTCTCGTGTCTATTTCAGGTCGTTCAAATCGTCCTCTGGTACTTGGATACAGGTTGCTCCAAGAATATGACAGGACAACGCTCTCATGTCATCAATTTTTTAAGCAAGTTCATAAGTACTGTAAGATTTAGGAATGATCATGTTGCAGCAATCATGGGCTATGGGGATTATGAGGTAGGGAATGCCAAAATTTCTCGAGTTTATTATGTGGAGGGTTTAGGAAACAACTTATTCCTAGTGGGTCAATTTTGTAACTTTGATCTCGAAGAAGCATTTCACAAACACACCTGTTTTGTTCGTGATTTGGAAGGTGTAGATTTACTCAAGGGATCAAGGGGCTCAAATTTGTACACATTGTTACTAGAAGCAATGATGCAATCCTCTCTTATTTGTTTCTTGTCTAAAGCTTCTGACACCAAGTCTTGGTTATGGCATCAAAGGTTGTCTCATTTAAACTTTGGCTCTATTAATGAACTTGCCAAACAAGGTCATGTCAGAGGGATTCCCAAATTAAAGTATCAGAAAGATCACTTGTATTCTGCCTGTTCTTTAGGGAAAAGAAAGAAACACACCCACAAATCTAAATCTAAAGACTTAATCCAAGAGAAACTATATCTGCTGCACATAGATCTTTGTGGTCCAATGAGAATTAAGAGTATCAATGAAAAGAAGTATATATTGGTTATTGTTGATGATTATTCTCGGTTTATTTGGGTGAAGTTTTTACGATCAAAGGATAAAACTTCAGAGTTTGAGATTAAATATCTGAAGAAAATTCAAGTTCGTCTAAATGCAACTGTCTGCAATGTTAGAATAGATAATGGAACAAAGTTTATGAATCAGACGCTGAAGGTCTATTATGAAGATGTTGGGATCTCACACCAAACTTCCGTTGCATGCACTCCACAACAGAACAACATTGTCGAAAGATAGAACCGAACTTCAGTGGAAGCTGCACGTACTATGTTGATATTTTCTAAGGCTCTATTATTTCTGTGGGCAGAGGCAGTCGCGACATCTTGTTATACCTGAACCGTTCTTTAATTCGTAAACGTCATAACAAAACACCTTATGAGCTTATACATGACAAAAAACCCGACTTACCTTATTTTCATATCTTTGGTGCATTGTGCTACCCAACCAATGACAGTGAAGATCTGGGTAAGATGAAACCCAAAGCTGATATTGGAATTTTCATCGGCTACTCTCCCGCAAAGAAGGCTTACCAATCTATAACAAGTGGACCCGTTTGATCATGGAAATTATCCATGTTGAATTTGATGAGCTAACAACTATGGCTTCTGAACAATTCGGTTCAGGACCCTAGCTTCAACTTATGACTCTTGGAATAATCAGTTCATGACTTGCTTAAAACCCTTCTCCCTCAACACCTTATGTTCCACCAGCCATTAAAGACAAGGATATCCTCTTCCAACCATTGTTTGATGAATACTTTTAGCCCCCAAGTGTTGTATTACGTACTCCTCCCGTTGCTGTTGTTGCTCCAATTTATGTTGATACAACCGGTACACCTTCCTCAACCTTAGTTGATCAAGATGCACTGTTTGCTAGTACTTCACTAACTCCTAAGGATTTACAAGCACTAGTCTTACCTCAAGATGTTGAAGGATAAGAACCTCTAAATGCATAATTTAATGACCCCTTCGCCAATATTTTCAATTATGAACCAAGTTCTAAGGAATCTACTTTAAAGGTCATCATTGAATCAAATGTGCATACCAACCACCAACCATTTGAATAACTTAGCAAATAGACAAAGAACCATCCATTGGATAATGTTATTGCAAACCTTCTCGACCAGTCTCAATGAGAAAACAGCTACAAGTCGATGTCATGTGGTGTTACTTTGATGCTTTTCTTACTTTAGTCAAACCCAAGAATTATAAAGAGGCATTGCTAGAATCTTCATGGATCGAACCGATGCAAGAAGAAATCCATGAGTTTGAACGTCTGCAAGTTTGGGAATTAGTACCTCGTCCAGATTATATCACGTGGATAAACCTTAAGTTGATCTTCAAGGTTCAACGAGATGAATTTGGTGGTGTATTGAAAAACAAGGCTAGGTTGGTAGCTAAAGGATTTCGTCAAGAGGAAGGAATTAATTTTGAGGAATCATTCACACCGGTTGCTAGAATTGAGGCCATTTGAATCTTTGTTGCAAATGTTGCCCATAAGAATATGACAATCTACCAAATGGATGTCAAAACCGCATTCTTAAATGACGAGCTATGAGAAGAGTTGTATGTTAGTCAACCAGAGGGATTTATAGATCCAGACAATCCAAACCATGTGTACTGGCTGAAGAATGCAATAAAATAGATCTTTCGATACCTGAAAGGAACCCCGAATATGGATCTTTGGTATTCAAAAGATATCGGCATTGCACTAACAGCTTATGCAGATGCTGATCACGCCGGGTGTCAAGACACTGGAAGAAGTACCTCTGGCAGTGCACAGTTCTTGAGTGACAGACTAGTGAGCTGGTCTTTAAAGAAGCAGAAAAGCACTGCTATCTCTAGTACAGAGGCAAAATACATTGCCTTATCTGGATGTTGTGCCTAAATCCTATGGATGAGATCACAACTGACAAGTTATTGATTTGCATTCAACAAAATTCCTTTGTACTATGATAATAGAAGTGCTATTGCTATTTGCTATAATAACGTCTATCACTCAAGATCTAAGCACATCAATGTCAGATATCACTTTATCAAAGAGCAAGTGGAAAATGGTGTGGTTGAGCTCTACTTCGTCAAAACAGAATATCATTTGGCAGGCATCTTCACTAAAGCATTGGCACGAGAAAGATTTGAATTTCTACTCCGCAAGCTTGGAATGAAAAGCATGTCTCCAAAAACACTTAAGAGTCTGGCAGAAGAAAAGAAAGAGTAATGGTGGTTACTCTTCATGTATCCTATGTAAATATTTAAAAATATAAAAACCCAAAAAGATTTTTAATTTTTATAAAAGAAAATACAAAATTAAAAAAAATAAGAAAAATAAGAAAATCAAAAAATATTGTTTTTATGACATGTCTTCTGGAATCGATAATATTTACGGCTTTAGAAATATCATTTAATAATGACATGAAGCTGTAAATAAAGTTCGAGCAGAAGTTCTAAATGTTTTCAAATCATGTCATTGGCTTGCAGTTATTTCAGACTGTAACCCGGTCTTCATCTTAAAGGCAAGTATATCATTAAAAAATATAACTTGACCTCTCAATGGGAAATTTATTTTTCTCGGGCATGATCTACTTCATGATCATGTAAAAGTTTGTGTATACTTTGCTACACAACCCGAGCTAGTTCATGAAAGAAGTGTACGTGTTAGTGCATTTCTTTTTTAAAATAAGAGAAATTTTATTTTTTTATGGTGAAAAAGCGTTGTTTTCAAAATAATCATTGTTTTCAGCAATCATAAAAGATTCAAAAGATAATTTAACCACTCAAACAATGACTACAGCTCTTTAAATAGAAAATGGGTCATTATTTGAGGGGAAGAAAGAGCTAATCAAATAATCTTTTAAACAGTCTTTCAAAACAAATTAAGGAATAAATAGATAAAGTTTTTTTTATTAATGACGAATCACAGCTTGTAAGGGAGTTAATTTAGTTTAACTTCAAGGTCTTAAGATGTCATTAGTGTAAAAATATAGGGACTTATTTGCAATGTGTTGCTTAGTAGTTTTTATGCTTATAATAACAAGGACCATTGTTGCCATTTTGCAATGTCACTTAAGCCTTTAGGAAACTTAATAAATGGAAGTGCAAGACATCTAGAAGCTTAGGGACTAAATTTGGCAAAACTCAAAAGTTTCAAACATAACCACTTGGATAGCAGTTTGTTTAATTCAAACAAAACACCCCCTTATTGTTTTCTTTCTTCAAACCACCCCACACACACTCGCATAATCATTTTGTGTTTTTCTTGCAAAGGTAATTATTTAAACTTGTTTCTAATCATCTAAACGTGTTAGGATTCCAAGGAATTTGCTTCTAACACAATCAATCACTCGTTAGGGCATCAATTCGTGCTAGGGTTCATTGAAATCAAAATTGGTTAAAACCGTAAATTAATTGAGGGCTTCAGTTAACTATGGTGTTCTAATGTTAGCTTTGTACCAGTTTTTAACGAATCAAAACAATAAAGTCTCTAGGATTGATTTTAGGTGCGTGTTTGATCAAAAAATGCATAGGGTATGATTATGTTTGTGGGTTTGTGTGTTAATATGCTTAAAATTATCCCCTAATGTGATTGAAACACTTCTTAGGTACTTTGATTCACAAAGTATGAGTTTGATTGTTTTTAGTCACGGTTTGATACTCAAAGAGATAAGGGTTGTGTGTTTTTGTGATTAAGATGTTTAGTGATGCCTATTGAAGCTTTCATATGTCATGCATATGTGTTATTGCTCCAAAACATGTGTATGATCCATTGGGTTGCATTTTCGGCTTAAAACATTTGATTATGGCATGTTTAAGTTGTGTTGTAATTCTGTGTTGATATGTTGTCTAAATGCCTTGTTTTTCGAATAATATTGAACGTGTTTTTAGATGGCTAAATGTTAAGGAAAATAGGTTTGTGTGAATAGAGGTTTGATACTGTTATTTTAGCGGTTTGGTTCCTTGCTTTTAGCGGTTTGATACTGTTATAATAGAGGTTTTTTCATGATATTGTAGCGGTTTAACCAAAATGTTATAGTGGTTTCTTCAAATATATTAGCGGTTTGGTCTTGTTCTTTTAGCAGTTTGTCTCCGCTTATCTAGCGGTTTGACCCTGCTCATCTAGCGGTTTGACTGTATTCGTTTAGCAATTTGACCAATCCATCACCCGTGGTTTGACTAACAAACACCAGCGGTTTGATCATGATTTGACCAACGGTCTGACACCATTTGAGCAATGATTTGACCATAATTTGATTCTACTTGTTTGGTTTAACTTCACAAATTCAAATGTTGGGTTAACATGGTTTATAAATAACAAAGTCATCATCTTAAATCTAAAACAAGATATGTTGAGTGAAAATTGATCCTAAAATGTAATTTAGACTGTTTGAACACAAATTGAACTGTTTAGATTATCATTGGACTTCTTTGACTTAATACAGACTTTTTGACTATAGACTTTGACTTTTGATCATTGTCCTTGACCAAAATTTGAATTGAACTTAAATCGGGTCAAACAACATGACAATCAAACATACATAGACTAAAACGCAAAGGATAATCAATCATGTCTTGTTTTTAATTGTCATAAACATGAATGTGAATTGATATTCTTAAGCAGAATCAATGGTTGAACCACAAGATAAGCAACAACAACAAAAAGAAATCCTTAGTGTTGAATAGGTTCCAATTAGCGATCAAGTGAAGATTGTAATAAGCAAATTTAGGATTTCTTTGGAAAAGACGCAACCTGATCCAATCTACAAAGTTTGTCTGGAAATACTGAAGTAGTACAATTTCTTCAATGCTTTCATAGCAACTGCTGATGCTCCAGAAATCTATATGCAACAGTTCTATCACTCAGTTTCTTATGACTTGACAGCCAAAGCTCACTTCTTTAAAATTGATGATCAGATCTTTGAAGTAAATACAGACTTACTTCGTAATTCCTTACGAATAACTCCTAAAGATCCCGATCATCCATTTACTCTACCTGCTCCTGAAAAGGAAATCATCGCTTTCATCAACGAACTTGGTTGCTCAAAAACTATCAAAACAATATCTGAGAACCAATGATATGCACCAACCCTAGAGAACACTCTTAACCATAATGAACAAGTGTTTAACAGGGAAGGCTACAACGTATGATCGTCCAAGACTTCCTATGCTTCAAATTCTATGGGGGATAGTCACAGGCAACAATGTTGATTTTGCTGAACTCATTTAGGATGATTTCAAGTACCAAATTGAGTCCAGAAAAACCAACAAATAGAAGAAGGAACTATTACCCTTCTCAAGATTTACCAAACTCATCATCAAATACATTCTCTCCAAGAACGACCACATTTCCAAGAGACTCTAATCTTTCCGGCATGACATTAAGCTTGATACGACTCTTGGTAATCTGAAGTTTGCAAACAAGGGAGAAATGGATCCAGTGTTTGGAATGGCTATTCCAGTGGTGATGCTGAATGATGATATTAACGCTATCGTTGAGTATTCAGAGTATTTGGCTAAGTCTAGAGGATCTAAACCTGTTAAAACTCAAGGTAAAGGATTGCTTACCAAGCAAGGGGTTGAGGTTTGATGTGCTATCGTGTAGGTTATATTTAATGATTATTCAAGTTTTAAATTTATATTTTGCCGACTTTACCTAAAATAACACTTTAACGGGTTTTGTGGTAAGTAGGGTATCGATCACTAAGAACGAGAACTAATCTTTTATTTTATCAATATTTTGGTTAACTAAACTAAGTTAATTTAAACTATGTTAATTCTATTCTATGCTAAACCGCTAAACCTATGTTAATCCAAATTTTAACAGATAAATGGGTTTTTCAGCCTAAGAGACTGGCACAGGTTTGTGGTGACTTAGATCTACTTAAGACACAATAACACACGTAAGCAGACAAACAAGAGATATAAAAGCTGTCTAGCCAAATATAAGAAAACTGTATTAACAATGATTAATCCAATTAGAATGTTGGTTTGTTTATCTAGTGCAATTAATACTTATCCTGAGGCGGCATATCATTCTTAAGACTTAGACGTTACTTCTTCCTAAGACCTAGACATGTAGAATTCTTTCACAATTAAACGCATCCACATAAAGCATCCTATTTGCTGATTATAATCTATATTTGGGATTAAAGCAATGGTGATCTTGTTAAACCCTAGCTCATGGAGACTTTACCCATTTATTGCTTAATGGCAATTTATATACTAGTAGTCCACTGGCTAAGTCTTTACCAATTGATTAAGAACGTACTCGTTGATCCCAAGGGTCACCTGCCGGTCCAACTAAGCTCACTAATCTAAAGGCGAAGATAGGTCATCATTTGTGATCCTATTGGTCTAGATATATAAGTCACTATATGGAGATCCATCCCAGCATCTAGAGGTGCGCAAATCAGTTAACCAGTTCGGTTCGGTTTGAGTCAAACAGGAACCAGTTTCAGTCAACAGGAAGCCTGGAAACCAGTTCGGCACGGAACCTGAAACCGGTTTGGAACGGTTTGGGTTACGGTTCATGCCGAACCGGTTTTGCGGTTTTGGAAACCGGTTCGGTTCGGTTAATGTTTAAAACGGTTTGGTCAGTTTGGTATTTTTTGGTTTTTTTTTTTTTTTTTTTTTTTTTTTTTTTACATATAGGAAAATACAACATAACGAAATACATAAGAAGTCGTGATTGACTAAGAACGGTTGCCTGTTTATTTTTTAAAATTTAGGATATTACAACATATAGGAAATACAACATAAACGAAATACAAAATAAAAACTTAGTAGTTTGTCGTATTGTCAGTGTCCGGTGTGACATAGACCCTCCAGCTCCATTCTTGGGTTTCGTCATCTCTGCTCCCGCTGCTCAATCATATAATCACGAGGGTGGCCTCTTCAAAAGAGCCGCGATACTAGCATCTAACGCAATTTCTTGATCGGTTAGTTGAGTGGCTTCATTCATTTGCACCTCGTCATAAAGACACCTTCTTCAAGTCCCAAGGGCGTTCAAGTGTAGTTGTGTCGCTGTCTACGCTCATGAGCGTCTAAATGGTCCTTTTAACATCCATTTAAACACATTTTTCCACATCTCTAAAAGAACTCTGCTGTTAGTCTTGTCTTCGGATTGACAAAATCCTACCACTTGTTGAAAATGCTGATTCAGATAGCAGGGGGGGGGGGGGGGGACGGGGGGGGGGGGGGGGGGGGGATACCGAAGAAGCTTGGAACACTTTATATATCCAGGGCCATGAGGGTAGAACAGGAAAATGATTTACTTTGTTTTCAAAACCCCATTACAATCATATAGATTTCATAGTCTCGGGGATGAAAGTCCTCTCTCATATCTGTTTTGTTATATTGCCATCTCAGAGGGACATGATAGGATCACCCCTTGCCTTCTTCTGTTTATGTTGGGTAATCGTCTGTACCATTCGAGATACAGGATCACGGACTCTTTTGGGTTTGAAGAACACCTCAGCAGTTGTTGATTGAGTCTGGTGGACTCACCATTTTTTCGGATAATACTTTTTATACATTCCTTGGAATGATTCATGAAAATAATATACGGACTAGTTGCAAACCATCATCGGACAAACTCCAAGTCCCTTATTATATTTTTCAATCAAAGATAGTCTACCCCACAGAGACATTTAAAAACATGGATTTAAAGCGTCAGGTATGCACAAGTAATTATTGGTGGCATGTTTTCAAAATACGTCCTTAAGTTTTCGCTTAATCGGTTTAACCACACTTGACATACTCCGCCCCCCCCCCCTCAGTTCTTAAATCAGATTAATTTACAACTTATGGAATATTTATTGTTGCAAAACCAATGGAGATTGTGTGGGTAGTAAGGTAAACCCGACAAAACAACAGTAGCATTTTGAAACACCCGCAAGTAATGGGTTTATCACATTTCAATACGTCCCAATATTTCATCTTGGGAATTTTTTAAACCTTTACCATTCTTGACCTGACCAAAATGTCATGAAATTGACCATCGTTATTTGCTCGTTTCAACCACGTTTCGAACATTTACAAAAAGGGGACGTTCCATCGTGTTTCTATTGTCCCAATTGGAGAATAACAAGGTTTTTCTGCATCGTGACACTACAATTTTAATTATACCGTATTCGGTTTTTCTCACCAGATTTGATAACTTCTTTTAACATTTTGTTTGAAAGCCTCTTTCATTTGATTTAACTTATGGGGGACCTTTAAACAGCTTGACACAACCCAAGGTTAATGAAGTGAGCAACAACATACGACTATGATAAATCTCTACCCCCCATTGGTGGGGTTGTATTTTAATCTTTGTTTATTCATGCCGATTTTGTGTTGTTGGCTTGGGATTGTCCAAAGTAATTGACAAATTTTATCTTTCAATACCATAATACGGTCAAAGACTTTTTCTAACTATATTTCAAGTTTTTCGGTTGTTGCTCAGACGAAAACTCTTTCGAACGATGAACCGCTTCATCATTTGCCAAGAACTTGTTCAATGCAATGTGCTTGTAACACTATGTAAGAACCGGGCAAATTATGAGGAGCGGACCATATGTCCGTTTGTTAGGTTGACCATAGGATTAAAATTAGCAAAACCATCAATTGTTGCTTCCCGCTTTAGACGCTTACCCATAATTTCATAGCATCACGTATTAAGGGATTTGTTTAGAACGAATTACATGTGTGTAGCGCGTTGCATTTGTGTTCTGGAACACTCTCGTTTGTCTGTTCGTTGTCGAAAGTGGTTGTTAAAATGGTAACCCTTTAGAATCACCAAACCCGGCAAATTGTTCACGTAGATAAATCGGATTGTACATGAAAACTTGCCCATCTAGGCCATCGTCGTTTGCCCAGCTTCTGGGGTTCTGATTCTGCTTTGAGCCTTGAGGACTTCTCAATGAGGATGACTAATATTGATTCTTCAACGTAGTTATTGGAACCAACCGCTCAATAAGAAATGAAAGCAGAACTTGCATTGTGGGGCTTTTTTTTTTTTTTTAATGACCGTCTCGGTCTCATAATGACACATGTTGTTAGTTTTCCAAACTTCTTGGTTTCGACTGGTTTGTTACGATTTCTAGGAATTGCAGTTGCACTTGATGAACCTAACACCTGGTTGTAGTGAGCCTAGAGGCGGATTCACTTGCCATTGAGGTGGATATGTTTTTTTTTGTTCTTAAGGGAAAGTTTTGTATGAAGGATTGATAGTTGTGATATAGTTTTAGATAAATCATTCCTTATTTATAGAATAAGAAAATCTGCTATTCTATCCAGTTTATCCACAAGAAAAATTTTATGGCATAAAGCATCCTATTTGCTGATTATAATCTATATTTGGGATTAAAGCAATGGTGATCTTGTTAAACCCTAGCTCATGGAGACTTTACCCATTTATTGCTTAATGGCAATTTATATACTAGTAGTCCACTGGCTAAGTCTTTACCAATTGATTAAGAACGTACTCGTTGATCCCAAGGGTCACCTGCCGGTCCAACTAAGCTCACTAATCTAAAGGCGAAGATAGGTCATCATTTGTGATCCTATTGGTCTAGATATATAAGTCACTATATGGAGATCCATCCCAGCATCTAGCTAACTTGGTCTATATCACTAGATCCAGTTGAATAATAGGTCGCATACAAAAGCACGCAAACAAGTGTAAATTGATAAATATAAACAAGCAATCAATGATAAATTAAGAAATCGATATAAACAAACCAAACATTTAAATCTTCATAATAATGGCTAATACCTAAAGGTATTAGCCCTCAAACGTCATAATCAATACAAGAGTAATAATCCAACCAAAGTAAACTAACCGAGTTAAATGAATGATACCAAAAATTGAACGATTACTAGAGTATATGAGATTACAAAGTGTTTCCTAAGGAATTGATAGCTTTGCTTGACCTCTTCTACTCTTCTTGTCTTCTGAAAATTGACTTTTGTGGTTAAGGTATCAAAAATATAAACAAGCACACTGAAAACCCGTTTTTAGGTTTTTTATTTATAGGGTCTGGAATTTGGTCGATATGACGTATCAGAAGACTTGGATACGATGTATCGGGTGTTTCTTGGAGTAGGGACCACGTCCAATATCTTCTAGAATGTTTATAGGGTGTTTCTTGGCATATCGGGTGTATCGGGTGTTTCTTGGAGTAGGGACCACGTATCGAAAGACTTGAATACGACATATAGACTCCTTCTGGATACGGCGTATTGATCTTTATTCCTTCGTGGTCTTTTGTGAATGCACGCACAGATACACCATATCCTCGTTGATGGATACGACGTATATGATGTCAGAACAGTTTCTTCATATTTCTTCGTTTAAGCTCCAGAATGCGTGCTTTTTTTTGCTAATCTTCACCAAGTACTCCATAATTACTGTAATTCTCAAATACAAACGATTAAGTAACAATTCTTTCAATAATCATACAAAATGGGTTATTTACATGGGATAAATGATGCTATAAAAGTGATGTTATTTGATGTCATCAAATATCCCCCCACTTGAATCCTACTTGTCCTCAAGTAGCCTTTAGAAGTTTATGAAAATGTATCCCTAAGGATTTTTCCGTTAAGCATTTATTCAATCAATTACAAGTACACAACCAAACACCTCACGAAATACGAAGATGAAAACACTCAAATCACTCAACTAATCTAGGTGGTAACATGTAACTAATTCGCTCAATTGCTCGGTCATGATGAGTATTCTATCATAGGCTTGGCAAAGATACACATCTCCACCACTAGAGCTAAGGAGTAACAAGTTTATAAAGATAAAATAGGTTTTATTTTTAAAGGCTTAGGGTTGATCATTCTAACAATCTTTCACCAAAAGTACCACACCAACAAGGCAGGTGAATCATACGTACATAGCCGTAATGACAGAATAGACATGTGTGTTCGATCACATCCTCATTCGAGTTTAACCAATGGTTAGGATGAAGAATTATATAAGGTGTGGATCTTCTAACTTTCACCAAAAGTAATAAACCAACAAGGCAGCTGAATCATGCATGCATGGCCATAACGACGGAATAGACATGCATGACTCAATCACATCCTCATTCGAGTAAAACCCAAGGTTAATGGTTAGGAAAGGAAATAAATTGTTGTTAAATAAAATTTATGAAACAAATAGATTAAGTCCAAACAGATAAGGTACAAGTTGCTAGACACTTTTTCTTGACCGTTACCATGATAAAGACACAACTATATACAAAAACATCTTGATCATAGATTAAAAACAACAACCTAATTTGGCGTTCCCGTAACGGTCAACTCCCAATCATCCCATACTTTACATACCTTTACAAAGGAAAGTGGCGATATCTACCACTTTATATAAAACTTTATATGGTCGATTTATTTGCGTGTATCAACGAATAATCGATCCTTCAAATAATTCCTTCGGTTTAAGCTTTAACGAACTGACTATCTTCAAACTTTCCTCCTCTTTTTTGTTGCAATTTTTCTAATTTTTTCAATTTTTTTAACAATACATAACTACGAATCTCGATGTAATTTCACCATCTCCACGATCATAATAACTCCAGATAATTTCTTCCATGATTCTTCATTCTTCATTCTTCGGACGTACCAATAATTGTGATGGTAGTAAAAATACATGAGTTTTGACTACTTTTTATGTTCCCATTGCAATGTGCAAATTTCCCAACCATACCAGAGATAGAAAATGACACAAGACTTGGGAAATACATACTTTACACTTTAAGCAACTAGAAACTGATAAATGGACTTAATCAAACAGGGTAGGCTAAGGTGTAAAGGTGTAACGAAACAAATAGTTGGTGTTATCCTAAAGGATTGGCTCTACAGGTTTTTCTAGGGGTATCTTACTCTTAAAATGAGATTAAATAAAAGGTTTATACGGGGGTTAACTAACAAGTGTAGTTAGTTAATAAAACAACATAAAAAAGCTTTTTAGGTGTAATCCTAGAAATTTACCAATTTAAACAAGTTACTCCATCTAAATCCATAGTACTCATTATTGTGGTCTTGAATAGATATACCAAGCCAAGTTCTAAAGTATACAACATCACCGGCAGACTCATAATTTTGTAGGATTTGGGTAAACATTTAGAAACGGATAAGGCTAAATCCTTGCAATATCTGATAAGGGTTATGTATGCAGGTTATGTAACTAGTAATTTCACAGAAGTATGCTTTGAATTTTTTTTAATCATTTTAATGTGAAAAATAGGACAAGCAACGTTCTAATTCCCATCCCCCCTCTTAAGTTATACAATGTCCTCGTTGTATAGATAAAACATTAAAAACGGGAAATTAAAAGAATTAGAATGAGAAACTCCTTTAATGTTTTGCTCAGTGGATTTTCCAAGTTGAGTTTATGAGCAAGAATGTGTGTTGTAAATGCGTCTGGATGCTAGTATGACTACAATACAAATAGGATTCCAGATGATTGATACTTCACGGACTTTGTCGATTTCTTTTCCAGCGAGGTCTTGTGCAAAATATAAGAAAAAGATGCAAAATTTTATCTTGGGTATCCTACGCTTAATAAATAAAAAAAAGGATAAACTGTACAGGGGACCAATACGCCGTATCCATAAACTGGTATATGCCATATGGAGAAACCTGTAAAAAGTATCAATACTGGTCAGTCTAGCAAATACGCCGTATCATGTGCATGAATACGCCGTATAGACAGATCTGACAATAAAGTTTTTAATGCAGAAAAAAATTAAGGACTGATAACGTCCAGACATTCAATACGCCGTATGGTATGAAGCAGATACACCATATTGATGTCTGGGAAGACAAACTCGATAAAAATAAATAACAATCTGGGTTGTCTCCCGGGAAGCACTTTTCTTTCAGCTTGTCTTTAAGTTAGACTTTTTCTTCATCATCCTTCACTTCATCTCATACACGCTTATGTGCCCGCATGTGAGCCATTCTTCCATCTTTGCATCTCGGATATATTCTGGTCCTAAGTTCAAGACTCCTTTGTAGAAACTTTTGAGCTTTTGGTATGGATGCGAGATTCCATTCAACTTATCATACACACTCACCTTTAGTAACGACTTGATATTGTTGCATTGGACATTGGATAGATGTTTAAACTTTGGATGTGATCGCGCCATTTGGTAAGTCAGGTTATCATTACCACTGTGGATAGTGATTAACCCATCAAACCTTCTTGCTTCCACACATGAAGCTTTGCAGAATGGTTTTCCAAGAACGATATCTCCTATGTCTTGATCTCAGTAGCCATCCATATTTCCACTACAGCAAAATAAGTTACAACAGAATTTTTTTTGACAAAAATAGGTACATTCATAAAAGCTCCAACTATGTTCTTTCCTTTGTATTCAACTTTGTCCTTCATTATAGAATTGTAGAACCCTCTAGATATTATATAAATGGACAAAGGTGGGAAAAAAAATTAGCATTTACATGTTCAAAACCTATCATGCACGAAAATCTTAAGTTGTAGGCACAATCAATATAGATCTTCCGGTCAAAGTCACAAAAACCAGGGTTGGTATGTGCTTATTTATACATACCTTTTACCTAATAAAACAAACCTAAATGACCTAAAACAGATGAAAAATACAGTATATATATATATATGTGTGTTTTGGTTATTGTGCTATGCAGGTATCGGATATCAAGAAAAGGACAAAAACAAATGCAAAACGGACGAAACCGAGCACGGGAATGGAATGAGCGCAAAAAAACCAAAGCCAAAGGCGTGCCCATCTTCTACAGACTAACCCGGGCCACTTAATGGGCCGGGTCAACCCACATCTTATTAAGCCTAATTCATTAAAGCCCATTTACCTTTTTATTAATACTCGGCTCAATATCTCTTTTATTATAACAAATGGCCCAAGACTTCATAAGAAAAGGCCCAGCTCCAAATAGTCAAACATATAAGGACGGGGTCAAAATTACTGTTGATCTTTACCTTTCCCTGCATTCCCACATAGTACAAATTGAGCAGGGTAAAATTAACCAATTCCGACGCATCAAATGCTTCTAGAAGAGTACAACTAACACCTCTGACATTCTCCTTGTACATGCTGGCAATCCCACATCATTTGATTGGATGATGGGATGTGTACACAATCCAAGGGCTCAAAGATTGAAGTTTTAGAGGTTTTTATGGATCAAAGGCCAAGATTAGAGATTGGGGAGCGTCTTGGAAGGCTAGAAGGTTCCTCTCACCCCTATAAATAGAGGGCTTGATCACACAATGAGGGAAGTAGATTTTAGCTTTAGCTATTAGTAATTCATAGTAGCTTGTAGTTTAATTTCTTGTAATTTACTTTCCAAAGCATTGTAATCCTTTCAATTTTCAATAAAAGTTAGCTTTTATTTAATTTCGTGTTTTAATTCAAGTTTATTTCTTAATGAAATTTTGTCAAATTTGAACATAATCTCCTAATAAGCTCTCATAAGCTCTGAATTACTGCATAAGCTTGCTATCACTTAGTTAAGCCTTCAAAAGCTTAACTGAGTTTAGATTTTCACTTAAATTCTCCCCTAAAGTTACCTTAGCTTTTGACTTTGATAATAAGCTAATTATGGAAGGGCTTATGGACCTTACCAGCTTATTCAAGTCCCTGTTTGTCTAGGACAAAGGTACTTGTTCTATTTTCTCATTTTCACTCAAATATTAGCTTAATTCTGTTTGCTTATTATTTTGCTTAATATTGCTTATTATCTATTAGATTGTGTTTAATTGTCCTTTATTTGTTTAGTTATATATCTATTGTTGCAAGATTTAGCTTATTTCAAATTTGTGTAGTTTAAAAATGATAATTCAATTTTTAAGGGGGTGTTTGGCACAAGCAGCACTAACTCTTGTTAGTGTTGCCTAAGCCTCTTTGGCCTTTTAATCATCTTTAACAAGCTTAACCTTAGTCTTATAATCAGTTTCCCATAGTTGTTATAGCTTAAAGGTCAAATTTAAGGTTCAAAGTAACCATGGTTAGAATCTGTGGTACTCTTGTTTGGTAACAATGCTTATTCAACCTAGATCTTTAATAGTGGTATTTGATATTCTTTTTACGCTTATTTTAGTCTAATAATGCAGTATAAATAATTTGATTAAAGAGTGCTTTTGTCCATTGTGTTTTGCCTATTTCTGTCAAAGTGTCTTAGTTTTAGTTTCAGAGTTTTAAAAGTCCTCTTTTCAATAGCAAATTTAGATTAGATTAAGCTTGTTTTAAGGTCTGAAATTGATAACATAAGCTCACTAAGGTATAAGCTTAATATGTTTAAGCTTATTTTTATATTTAGTCATCATTTAGTAGCTTAAAATTAGGTCTGCAGTAGCTTATTTGACCTTTAAAATCCAAAAAGCCAAAAAAAAAATTAGTAGTCTGCCACTTTTTCAAGTCCTTATTTCTAGCTTATTTTCTGTTAAATCTAGCTTAATTTTAGTTTGTATTAGCTTATTAAGTCAATTTCTTAATCTATTTTTAGCTTTTAAACTTTTTCTTAGCTTATTGAGTCTTATTCTTAAGTTGCAAAAGTGTCATTAATTTTCAAAAAACCAAAAAAATCTAGTATAGACTGTCTCTTTTAAGCCCTTTTACCTAGCTTAATCTCTTGTTCAATTTAATTAATTCTAGCTTTTATGTGTTTTTCAAATATTAATCTTCATCTGTTTTCAGTTTATAGCTTAATATCATTGCTTATTAGTCCTTAAATATTAGCTTTCAGTTAGGTCTTTGTCCTTTATGTTCTGTCTTTGAGACCTCTGATTTCATGATTTTAAGTGCTTTATAGCTTATCTGATTTGCTTATTTGGTAGTCCTTATAGCTTATTAGGTATAAGTCTTAGTATTTTTTAGCTCATTTGTTTTCTAGTTAGCTTTTTGAGTCCTAAAAGCAAAACAGTTTAGCTTAATGGTCATTTAGCTTAATTGTCAGTTTTTCAAGTAGCTTGTTCTAGCTTATTTTTTAGTTTTGTCAAAAGTCCATTTATTAAAGGTTCTTATTTTAGCTTAATCTTTAGCTTTTTCAAAAGAAAAAATAAAAAAAATGTTTTGTAAAAAAGAAAGGCCACAGGTTTCGAACCTGTGACCTCTCCTTCATAACACCAACACCTCAACCCACACACTCACTACCATCTCGCCCTTGGGACTTTTTCATAATATGCTTGTTTCATTAATTACTTAAGGTTGTTTTCCAGTTTTGCTTATCAGCCCTTTTTAGCTTATTTTCTGCTTATTCGTTCAACAAACTTTCTAGTTTTTATTTTTCTTAAATTTTAAATTCCGTTCCAAAGTTATTTTAGTAATTTTTCAAGTTTTTAGAATTTAGTTTAGGACTTTTTATTAAATTTTTAGAATTTTAAACTTGTTTTTAATTCAAATATATAAAATAAAATGTCAAAAAAAAAAATTTAATTCTTTTTTTCTAAATTATTTTTTAATCATTTAGGATTTATAAAAAATAAAAAAATAGTTTTAAGGTTAAATTTTAATAGTTTAGGTATTAAGTCGCGTTTTTAGTTTAAATTTTTAATTGCCTTATTTGTTTGCTTGCCTTTATTTGCTTTTGCGTTTCATAGTTAGAATTTTAGAAATAGGAATCAAAAATTAAAATTCCCTTTGAAATCTTTCAAATCACGTCGATCTTGAACTTAACTATTCTCATTTCACGACTTCGTCGGGGAGGATTCGACTCTCGGGGAAGATTTCCGTCGATCACTTTTCCCTAAAGTGATCTTCATTTCTCTAACGGAAAGAATACTTACTTCTTTTATTATTTTTGATAATTGGTATTATTTTAGTTTTTATTTATATATATATATATATATATATATATATATATATATATATATATATATATATATATATATATATCTATATATATATTTTTTACATACTATTATATTCAAAATCAATTTTTGGCGCCGTTGCCGGGGACGTGTGTATCGAATATCGCGTTGAAGTTTGAAGATTAGTGTTTTGAAGACCCTTCCTCGTGAAGTTATCATTTTATTATTTTCTTTTATATAAAACTAAAAAAATACAAAAATATTTTTCTCGATTTATTTTCGTAGATTTATTAGAAAAACCAAAAATACTTTTCCTAAAGTATTTAAAAAACAAAAAAAACAACAAAAACAACCGTTGTGTCACTTGTGAAATCGGCTCACCTTTAGATTACAAACTTTAAAAGAGGTTTAAGGAGGGTTAATCCTACGAACTTCGACCCGAAAGGAGAAGGTTTTTAAAAAGCTTCGCGCTTACCCGTTCCTCCGCTTCTTTGTGCGTTTTCTAAAGAGCTATCTTACACTTGTTCGATTATCGGTTACAAAAATATATTTTTTTATTTTTTTATTTTTAGTGCATACGCACTCGCTCTTCTTCGCATTTAATTTCTGAATCTTCCACGACTCCGAAACGTCGTAATCATAGACGTTCTAAGCAAAAAGTCGAACTGTTTTCTCTCGAAGAGACTTTCGTAGTTACGATGGACGATCAACGTACTATGGCGGAATTACTCCAAGCACCCACCGAGGGTTACGGAGATGCTATCGTTATTCCTGCTATTCTCGCGGAGAATTTTAAGCTTAAACATGGACTTCTAAATCTTGTAACTTCAAAACAATTTTACGGATTTGAGAAAGAAGATCCACATGCTCACATTCGTTGGTTTAACAAGATTACTTCCACAATTAAGTATAAAGATGTGCCTAATTCGTTGATTAAGCTTATGCTTTTTCCATTTTCTATCGAGGGAGCAGCCCGAATTTGGCTTGAAAAAGAACCCCCTCGTTCTATTCTTACATGGGAAGAACTTGTTTCCAAGTTTATTAACCAATTTTTTCCTCCTTCCAAAACTACAAATCTCCGAAATGAAATCACAAATTTTCAACAAAAGTTTGAGGAAACGTTTAGTGAGGCATGGGACTGTTTCAAGGATATTCTTCGTGCATGCCCACATCACGGTTTTACGGAATTGCATCAACTTGATACATTTTACAATGCTTTAAACCCAACCGATCAAGATTCCTTGAATGCCGCCGCCGGTGGTAATCTTTTGACTAAAACTCCTCGAGATGCTTTGACAATTATCAAAAATAAGTTAAAAGTTCACAACTTACGAAACAAACCGGTTATTTCCAAAGTGAGTGCTAATACTTCTTCTACCACGGCATGTCCATCGGAAATGGCCGCTCTTACTGATGCCATTAATGCGATGCTTCGTCGTGTTAAGACCTCGCCTTCAGAGACTGTTAAAGCAATTTATGAAAGTTGTGTGACTTGTAGGGGACCGCATCCCTACTATGAGTGTCTTGCCGCCGATGGCAATACTTTCAATGCTTTTACAACCGCAACAACTTTTAATCAGAATCAAGGATATCGTCCTCAAGGAGACACAAATTATCGTACAAGCTGTCACACCTCGCCTAGGCGGAAACACGAGGCGTAACATCATGGATATCATCACAACACAATGGTGTCAATAATAAAGAGAACTAAATGAAATAGATAAACAAATGAGACACAATGTGCCATGACAATATCTAACACAAGATAAAGGAGTCTTGCATTACGATAGCAAAGTCATACCACAAGGAAACATAATCCAAAAGTCTAAACATCCAATGAGAAATCAAATAGCAAACAATTCAAAAGACATAAATAAAATCTCTAGGAGAATGACTCCGCATACAAGCCTACAGTCTTACTAGCCACTCTTCTTAACATCAACATCCTCAACATGATTACCTGAAAATGATGCTTAAAACGTCAACATAAAGTTGGTGAGAGTCATAGGTTTAAGACACGATAACTAAAATCCAACTGTAAATTACTGTGATAATAAAGAAAACATTGCAGGATAATAAATGAACTATCATACAGGCTAACATGTAAATCCAATCAATTACACAAATACCCAGCAAACGACCACGAGACGTCTCATATCGTACCAAGGTCCCTGTGGTTACCCCCTTAGCCCATGCCATGGATACTCCCAAAGTAACCTTCCTGCTCGCTAGGCCACAGTACCATCCACTAAACAGGCCATGGATACCCGTAGGTGACCCCCTGACTTAGTTTGCAATTCTTAATATCACATCACAAAACATGTAGCACATAACATACAATAGTCACGTATAGTCCATGCATCTTTAACAACACATTATCACAGTAATCACAACATTTCCAAACACTCTGCATTATTTCTACCCCAAATAAATCATAAGAAAAGAGGGGCTATGAAACTCACCTGGATACTCAAACGCAACTTCTAAATCTCAACACGCAACTATACAAATAAATAAACACGGTTACACGCGACCAAGCTAAAAGCTCTAGTCCATGTAACACACATATGATGGATGTCTAAGGGTTTAGTTAACCATCATGGGTCACCCCGACACCATGCCCAACCTTAACCATCTTATTAACACTTTACACTAGCTACTTACAATTAACTCAGAATTGCAGAATTTTAGTGTCTCTTTACGTACCCAAAATCCTTACTTAATGACCTTCATAAATTATAACAAATATCACCCATGTTCATTTATGAGTATTTTAACTACCTTGTGATTCCCAAGTATTACTTACATGTGTAACTACCTCAAATAAAATCAAACTTCAAAACTGTCCTAATTCGGATCTGATTGCACACAAAAATGTATCACTCTAGCTACCATACATAGACATGGTTTTAGAGGCTAATTTTCACAGTATTATCCATAGACATATGGAAATTAACTACTGTAGAAGGGCTAAGATTATTTCCATTTTTAAGTATAAGTTTTACCCTCACAAACATGACCTAAATTTGACCCGTATTTACTGATCTGACAACTTTTAGTGTAACCAACATTTTAATGACTTCCCGACCTTAAAAACTTTCGAGGCCGGATTTTCTGGAAAGTAGACTCTTTTGGATTATTTATAGGCTCAAGAAACATACCATTACCCATTTTTATCATCAAGATATCAGTCGTTGAACATGACCCAAAATTCTGCTCAAACCTAAATCAAGATCTAACGCAAATGTAACCAAACCACACGCATGCATACGGATCAATTCAATCCTAACTATACTACAATAATAATATATCATAAACATTCTGTATTTTACTTAAAACCCTAGATCTATCATAATTAGGGTTACATGAATACGTTAATTAAACTAGAAAGGAACGCACTTACCTTGATTCTTAACACCTAAATCACAACACTTGTGTGCTTCTTGGATCCAAAAAAATTTGACACTCCTAGCTCTTGGGGGCTGATTTCAAACGACCAAAACAAGGGTAAAGGGAAGGGAATGAGCTAGGGTTTTGTATTTATAAGCTAAACCTAATATCCTAACCCTTATCTAATACTAATTTGATCCCTACTCAAACTCCTTTTTCTTTTCTCTTTTTTTTCTTCTATACGTCCCATATTATAATTATATATATTTTTATATATTTTTTTAATTATTTATTAATTAACTAATTTACTTCATTACCTTAAGTTCTTATAAAAACCTAAGCTAATTTGATTAAACCTTTTTACATAAACGCTACTTACTACACTTTCTAAAAATAACTTTTCATTTCACATTTCACTTTCTAATTTTAGAAAGTTTGCTCCAAACTCTATATTTCGCTTACTTATTTCATTTCTAAAATAGCATACTTTCCATAAAACTCAATACTCAATTTTCCAAACATTTGACATAGCATTACATGCAACATGTCAATCATTTTCCATCATCACCACATGTGAGCACATGGAATATCCATCATTAACACATTCATACATCAAAATGAGATGCCCATACACCATAAAATGATACTAAGCACATACTTAACTCACTTAGCACACATAAAATCACATAGCACAACACTTAATCACATAAAATAATCTCTTAGCCATTTCTAAAGATCTCACTAACCTGATTAAATCACGGATGTCACAGTATCCCCTCTTTGAGGAAATCTCGTCCTGAGATTTAACTAGCAGGTTTAATAACTCGGTCCACGTACAACTGTGGATACTAAATTCTCATCTGGTCCTCGTGTTCCTATGTAAACTCAGGACCACGTTTCGAATTCCATCTTACTTTCACAAGCGTTATCTTCCTACATTTTAACTTCTTAATTCCTCGATCCATAATCTCTACAGGTTCTTCGACAAAACAAAGTGTCTTGTCGACCTTGATCTCATCCAATGGCACATGCAAATTAGCATCCGCCATACATTTTTTTAGATTTGACACATGAAATGTGTCATCTACGCTACTCAACTCCTCAGGTAACCTCAACCTATAAACTACAAGGCCAATCCTTTCAAGGATCTCAAACGGTTCTACATACCTCAGTGCTAATTTTCCTTTCTTCCCAAAACAAATCACGCCCTTCCAAGGCGATACCTTTAACAATACATGATCTCCTACCTCAAACTCTATTGGCTTATGCCTATTACCAACATAACTCTTTTGACGATCTCTCACCACTTTGAACTTTTCCTTGATCGACACTACCTTATCAGTCGTTTCTTGCACAATTTCAGGTCCAATGGAATTACTTTCTCAAATCTCTACCCACAAAACATGTGATCTACATTTCATTCCATACAAGGCTTCAAACGAAGCACACCGAATGCTCGAATGATAACTACCACCAAAATCGATATCACATGCCCTCATTATATCTTCCAAAGCCTGAATCATATGTTCACTTTGTCTATCCGCTTGAGGATGCTAAGCAGTACTCAAATCCAATCGCGTCTCTAACACTTTCTGCAGCGTCTGCCAAAACCACGAGGTAAATCATCCATCTCAATCTGAGTTGATCATTACCAGAATTCCATTCCTTGCTATTATCTTATCAATATAAATCCTTACCAACTTCACATCTTGAAATCTTCTTGTATAGCTAGAAAATGAGCTAACTTGGTTAGTTTATCGACCATCACCCAAATCATATCATTCCCACTACTTGACCTTGGAAATTTAGTGATAAAATCCATGGTAATTCTATCCTATTTTCACTCAAGTATCTCAGGCTGTTGCAGCAAACCAAAAGTCTTTGGCATTGCAGCATTCACCTCTTAAACAAGTCCGAAATTTGCTAACATAGATAGCTATATCCTTCCCTATTCATAGCTACCAATACATGTCTCCAAGGTTATAGTACTTCTTATCCGCTCCCGGATGTACCAAGTACCTTGATGCAAGGGCCTCATCCATTTCACTTCCTACCAATGGAACCTAAATACGATCCATAAAATACAAACTCTCGTCTTCTTTTTTTTCCATCTGTTGATCTAAACCATGTAGTCTTTCTGCGAGTACGTTCCCTTGATTAAACGCCTTACTTTAGGCTTCCAGTATCATTCCTCTTACTCCATACTGAATGGTCATAGCCATTGCTCGAACACGTCTAGGTTTCACTCATTCCTTCCTACTTAACGCATCAGTCACCACATTTTCCTTAACTAGATGGTAGCGAATTTCATACTCATACTCACTATACAATTTAATCCATAAAGTACTAACCATCATCTGCCCTCTTTTCTATTTTTTGGTCTAGGTCACACATCATTTCTGCTGGCGCGTTCTCTACCTTGGATGTCTCACTTGGAGTAGCCAATATCTTGTCCTTAACACTTGACTGGATAGTCATGGACATTGCTCTTACTCGTCTTAGTTTCACTCTCCATTTCTACTCAATGCATCAACCGCTACATTTGATTTATCGAAGCGTCACACAAATCCTTCTTCAAAGTCTGGAAAGCCTCATCTCGTTCTGCGCCCCACTCATACTTCTGATTCCTCTCAGTTAGGGAAGTAAGGGGTTTAACAATCTTAGAAAAGTTTGCGATGAAACATAGGTAGGTAACCTGCCAATCTTAAGAATAATCATATCTCGGATGGTGTCTTAGGTACTTCCCAGTTCTTTACTACCTCACTCTTAATTGGGTCTATGTGAATACGCTATGGTCGACCACGTGACCAAGAAACTGCACTTCTTCCAACCAAAACTCACACTTAGAAAACTTAGCATACAACTTCTCCTTTCTCAGTAATTCTAACCCGAACTTTAAATGAACTCCATGCTCCTCTTCTTAACAAACGACACTGGTGCTCCTCACGGAAAATGACTAGGTCGTTGATAAGTGCTTAATTACACATATCTTTTACCTCTAAAAACGAGCTTAAATGGCCAAAAACAGACAAAAACTGCCAAATATATGTTTGTTTTGCATTTGTATTGTGCAGGAAGTGGATATCAACAAAAAGACAGAAAACCAAGCCAAAATGACAAAACTGAGCATGGAATGGAAAAGACTGTGCAAAATCAAGGCCAAAGTCCAAAAATGCCAAAGTCAGAGTCAATAAGAATCTGCCTGTCAACCCGGAGCGGGAACTGAAGAATACTATGAATGCAATCTAAACCATCTGTTGGCGGAAAGCCCAATAGTTATATGAAGACTGTGAAGACCAAATGGGCCCTCAATCAATTTCAACAGCCCATTTGTGTGCAATTGACAAAGACTGTGAAGACTTTGAAGGCCCAATCCTAGCCCAGTTACAGCCAATCTCAGCCATTGTACACACAAAACCCACTTCATAACCTTATTGGGCTTGAAAAAGCCCAATAACCAAACCTGTACCTTATTGGGCCCAAAACCCAAACCCAATGGGCCCAATAAAAACCCAATGGGCCCAATTCACAAAACCCAAGCCCAATAACCTTTTTATAAAACATAAGGACCAAAAATGTAAATTTTAAAACCTTGTTTTATAATTAAAAATGAAAAAAAATAAAGAAAAGGGCCAAAAATGCCAAGTTTGAAAGTTGTTTTAAAAAGAAAAAAAGAGCTAAAAAGACACAAGGGCTGGTTTTGCAATTTACTTAAACTTTCTTTTATTTAACCAGAGGGACCATTTTTGCAATTTGCCAAAACCTTTCTTTATTCTTTTAGTTACAAACCACAGGGGCCATAACTGTCACTTTCTAAACCTATTTATAACTGTTTTTTTTGGCTTAGATGAAATGAAAAGAGAGCCAAAGATGGGGGGGCACTCTTGCCTCTTCCCCATACTTCTCTTTAAACCGTTACACCCATAACTGTACCTCAACCTCTTTCCCGCCAAACCTTATACCACCTCCCTACCCACTGTTTTCTTGCCAAACCACCTCCATAGTACATTTCATAGCTTCCCAACACTTCACAGCTACCCCCACCTTATAACCCATGCCTCACTTTCGGCCAATCACACAACCCGAAGACCCCATCAATGGCTGAGAATGTTGTAAGGCCAATGGAAGGCTAGGATTGCTTGGGAAGCTTTGTACACTCACAGCAAACACAACCCAAGACCAAGAGAAGAGTTTGGACTTCTATAAAAGAAAAGAAGAGCAAGCCGAAAAAAAGACACACCCCTGTTTTTACTTTCCTTAGTATAAAAATAGTTAAGTTTACTTTGAAAGTGTTGTATTCAGTTTATTTAAAGTTTATGTTGTAATATTTTCAGCATTAATAAAAGTTAAGAGTTTTTTGAAATATTGCATTTGTTAAAAATTCGAAGTATAAATTAAAGCCTTTAAACCTGTTTAATCTTACACCACCATGTGTAAGAGTTGTTAAGCTCAGCATATAATCTCGTAATACCCCTTTATTTCTTTTAAAAAGCTAAGAAGAAGCTGAATTTATAAATTAAGGGGGTGTTTGGTTTAACCTTAAAATGGGTCATAATGGGGTTTTTATGGATAAATACCACTCAGCCAACTTTGGCTGAGTGTGTAGGGTTTATTAGTGCACTTTAACCAAAAGTTTTAGTATAAAAATAAATTTTTAAGGGTCCTTAATAAATTGTCAAAATTTAAATAAGCCAAATTGAGCTTAAGTGCTCCAGCTGCTTATGCAGCTTAAGCACATTGTTTTTGTGCTTGTTATTGTTGTTTCTAGCCACTTTAACCAACACCTTGTTCTGTCTTTTAATCTCACCAAGTAAAAGTCAATGAACCTAAAACCCATTTCTTTGAAAACCTTGAACTTCCACCTCAAAATTCAGCAGGTTTAAGTCCTCATTTATAAACCAAACTTTGAAAATAAGCTCAATTGCCTCCATTGTTAATCTGTTTGTGGTTGGTTTTGGGTAAAAAGCACCAATGTGCTTATTTCAATAAGCTAAAAAAGCCCTTAAGCTCACTGCCTTGCCTCCCCTGGTGCTGAGCACCAGGCTTTAGCTCAATTTTTCTAGCTTATTGAAAACTAAGCCCTAGGTTCTTAGTGTTTTTCCTTATAGCTTGTAGGTAGTTCTAGTAGGTTTAGCAGCTTATTTAATTTAGATTGCTTATTAGATTAGCTTAAATTAGGCTCAAAGTAGAGGCTTTTCTGTTTTCTTTTAAAACTGTTAACCTAGCTTATCTCATTTCCAGCTTATTTTAGGGCTTATTCTAGAAACCTTAGCTTATTTAGGACTCCCCTTAGCCTTATTAACTGTTTCCCATAGATTTTAGCTTATTTAGTAGCCTTAAGCCCCATAAAAGCCAAGAAAAATAAGCCATAAGCTTATTTAGCTTCTGCAGCACCAAAAGCTCTCATTTCTGGCTTATTAAGTTCATTTCAGCTAGTGTGCTTATTAAGAAAAATGTTGTCCTTGAGCCCCTTAACAACTTTGCTTTTATAGCTTTTGTCAAATAAGCACTTTGGACCCTCTTTGAATATCGGGGTCCACTTCAGGGACTGTTTGTGTAATTTTGTCTTTTA
>BQNB010026825.1:0-58213 GCA_026074375.1 Tanacetum coccineum | reverse complement strand
CCCCTTCCTTGTTCCCTAACCGCCACGGCACACACATGTGTGTGTGTGTGTGTAAGTTTTACCTATAAACCCATTTGTTTCATCACTTCATTCTCATTCTTCACACACATACAAGTTTCATTTTCTCTTGCACTTCTCTCACTAGAAAAACACACATACATCTTCTTTCTTTTCCTCTCTTTGCCGAAACACCAAACACACACAAACCCATTTGTTTTTAATCTTTGATCATCCACTCGAAGATATATTGTTCGTGTTGATTGTTATTTCATCCGGGTATTTTATAAAACAACGTTTGGGTTGTTCTTAGTTTCTATTCACCTTTCGTCGTGTTTCTTTGTAAGTCATCTTTACTTTTTCATAAATAAGTTGTACTTTTGCATTCGTATGATCATTCCGAACAAGGTGTACAAAGCGGATCGTTGTGAAAATCATTATCTAGTTTTCTATAAAACTACAAGTCTCAAAGTTTAATATTTTGTTTATAAATGGAAGAAAATAAAAAGTAGTTGTACTTTTGCATTTAAAAGTTCATTGTGACTATGTTGATATATATATTGCTATTACTACGGCTATATCGTTTATTTAAGATTTATCGTATATTAAGTTTAAATATTGTTGGCGAAGAGATTAAGTTAGATGTTGGATTTGTTGTAAGCGTAAATTGAATGTCGAAAAGGTTTAGGTTTAAGAACGGATTTGTTGCGATATTTGAGGTGTTGTCGAAAATAGATCGGATATTCTTTCGAGTCAATAAAAGATGTACTTTTGAAAAACGGATATTTTCACGAGTCGAGGTTGATAAAAATGGAAAGTCGATATTTTTAGAAAGGTCATGCCGAAATTTCGTAAACTTTATAAAAGCGTCGAAAATATACTTTTATTATCAAACTTATGATAAAATGTAGAAAAACGTAAGTGTCGAGTTTAGGTCAACATTTTTAGTTATTGAGTCAACGTTGATGTGTCGGGACACTAAAAGACGAAATACACTAAAAGACAAAATACACTAAAAGACGAAATACACTAAAAGACAAAATACACTAAAAGATGAAATACACTAAAAGACGAAATACACTAAAAGACGAAATACACTAAAAGACGAAATATTTTCTAAGATGTTTTGAAGTGTCGAGACTTGTCAAAACTTATAACTTTCAAAAGTACGTTTTAAAAAGAGATACGCCGTGTCTATTTGTGCTTGGATGATCAGTTCTTGCGTTAAGCGTTATTCGTTGTACATTATTCTTAAACGACAACTATATGATAGGTTGTCGCTAGAACCGTGAGATTCATTTTCACTCGATTGATTCTTTTGATCCACTACCCGTATAAGGTGAGTTCATGAGCCCATCTTTTACTCGTTTGAATAACAATGTTTTTACTAACTTGGGGTGAGAAACATTGCTTGCTTTTAAACTGGACACAAGTACTTTGCGTGAGATTTCCCTGTTTACGTGTTGCTAAGTAGTAGCGTTAGACCACTGACTGCCCACTTATCATGACCGTAAAATCTTTGACTGGAGGGATCCGATCGAGGGAGCGCGAGTGTTATAAATAGATCTATTGGGATTAATTATCCCTATCCGGGTGAGTAGCGCTCACTACCCACGGGGTGCCCGATAAACGGATATATACCTGTCGACTTTAAGTAGGTTTGTCTTGGTAAGTTACCTCGGGGGCTGTTTCAAACCTAGCAATATCCTTATGCTATAAACGTTAAATTACCTTCGTGTCATGTGCTTTAGCGCAAGTAAATACTTTTTATGTGAAGTTGTATCTGTTATAACTGTCGCATACGTGTTGAAATCTTGTGGTCCACTGTAACATCGTTTGAACTAAACCTATGAATTCACTTAACTTTATGTTGACCTTTTAAGCATGTTTTTCTCAGGTGCTTAGCATGGATGTTGTTGATTGACTTATGTGAAGTCTATTTGCCTGCACCGGTTTACAAAGATTTATCTATGCCTTTAAATACCGTTGTTGAACTTATTTAAGCTTCCGCATTTTAAACTTTGAATCTTTTAAATTTAATCGATGTAAAACTTATTATTATTATTTTCAATTTATGCAACGGTGTTTATTTTCAAAACGTACCATTAGAGGTCGTTCTTTATGCTTTGTACTTGAGATGCTCAATCAAGTCACGCCTCCGGACACGTGTTCCGTCCAGGCCCAGTCTGGGGGTGTGACATTTAATATAAGACTCTTATAGTAATATACATTTATATCATAACATGTATATCAATCATGAATGCATCTAGTCTTAACCAACTAATGCAACAAGTAGTGTATGTATGTATGTCCCGTGAAAATCCCTTTGTATGAATGCAATGTTTGAAAATGGTTATAGTCCAGCAAAAACATTTGACCTGGTTCTCTATAACCTTGGCTCTTGATACCAATCTGTAACACCCCCAAATTGGGTCGCAGCGGAATAAGGGTCCGGGGCGTGTTACTTCAATGATCAATAACACAAGATATATATAGAACGACCAAAAAGTCGTTTAAAACCGATACATTGGATTTAACAAAGTATTTGTTACATAAGCCCGAAGCTTCACTTGTTCACTTGTTCAAAATACAAAGATTTCTAGCCCATAATAGATATACAAAATGTAATGCGATAAAATCTTTAATGCATGATATCCAAATCAAAACCACCAATGTATCCCTTGCACCTCGTGCTTATTGACCTCCTGAAAAACATTGCTTTAAAACGTCAACAATAATGTTGGTGAATTCATAGGTTTGATAAATCGTATATTGTAGGGACCAACAAGATTTTCCCAATGGTATGATAATGCAAACAGATGCAAAACATCAAATTATAAAGTAATTAGTTGCCCTCAGATCATGACACTGAAGCTGACATAATGAATACCAAATTAATGCCTACATTGCCCGTGGTGATGTCCTAACCTGCAACATCCTATGTTCGACATGGTATACGTTCATTTGCCCAGTGATAGCTAATCACCCGAACGGGGATGTCAATCCCATTAGATCTATTCATAACTTTCGCGCTCACAATCCAGTAAACTGACAGTTAATGATAAGGGCTTCAACTTGGTTATCGCTACTAGGCAACAGTAAGCATGATGTAAACTTATCCACTTGTGTCTAATTGTAAAACAATGCATGTTTCTCACCCAAAAAACTTATAAAACAAATCATGTAAAACGTGGGGCTATGAACTCACCTTGAGTGAGCGTATGTCAAGTATATCACAGAAAATGTGTCACGGTGATGATCGAGTGCAACCTAATCCAATATAGGTCGTATAAGTACTAATCACAGTGAGTAACTACTACCATATATAATTCTATATAGATAATCACCATCTAATTGTTTTAGTGAAATTATATTTATAAAGTTAAAACGTTTATAAGTATTTCATTAGTAAAAACGACGTAACTTTCACGTTTCAAGTCCGTTTCTTGCGTTTCTTATGTCCATGCTTTCGTATTAAGACGACGTATGAAAATATGATATTTTTGTATTTCATGTCCTCTGGTAAATAGTACTTTTTACTGTTCACACCAGTTTATAAAATTATTTTTATAGTTTTAGTTATCGTAAAACCCGTAAATGTCATATTTTGTTTGTTATAGCACCGTTTTTAGCGATTCTTCCGAGTACGTCTTTGTTATTAAAAGTCATATCATATTAATGATGTTTTCAAAATGTATAAATCTGAGATGAACAGTAACTTTTATAAAAATAGTTTTATAAAAGTATTTTTATACATTTAAGTATATCACCTCGCGTAATTCATAACTTTTTCGTTATTGATCCAAAAATTATGATCTAAATTGTTTTGGAATACTAAAATTATGTGTTATCTGTGAAAAATAATAAACTTTATGTATTAGAAGTATTTTATAACTTGTTTTTACAAAATCTCTTTTATAACGCGTTTAATTTACGTGTAACTCGTAAACTACGTATCTTTTTCGTTATTAATCCGTTTTTCGAGTTTCTTACCTTTTTGGAATCGTCATGAGACGTACTATTTTATAAAAATATAAAATGAACAGGTCATGTGTTGAATTAAAACAGAAGGTTTGGATGTTTTTCATAAAAACATGTTTAAACCTAGTTTTTGTACTTTTTAGTTTAATCATCTTGTTACAAGTCCATTACAACTCTCAACTTCACATGTCTCACACACCTAGGGTCCCTAGTCCATGGTTATCCCATATTTTGTCCAAGATAACAAGGTCACAAGTTCACATATTCATTTGCTCATGATATGTATAAGTAACTTTTTATAACACTAGTTTATATATATACTTTTTATACATAAACCATAATGGTACAACACTTATACTTCCATTATAACATCATATTAGCATCCATATAACATAAATAAAAGTCCATGAAACAATGAGCACAAGTAAAAATCCCTTTTACATGTTTAAAAGTATCCTAATGGTGATTTTGCTACATAGAACATATATATGCATAAAATGATAAATGTAAAGACATAATGAGTTTTAGATGACCTTAATGAGATGTAGGATGGTGGAAAATGTGATCTAAACCCTTGTTTAGATGAAAAATCCAAGCTTACACAACTTGAAAACCCTAATTTTTCCAAGAAAACCCTAATCTTGCAATACTTGCTTAAATACTTGTAAACCTTTAACCAACCCTTGCAAACAACTTAAGACATCTTAGATATGATGTAGGTATGTATGTAAATGTTGTAATAAAATTTTGTATGGATGGTTTGTATTGAGGTTTTTGAGCCGTGGGTATGTAGAGACCAAAAGGAGAAAGAGTTTGGTTTTTGATAAGTGTTTTAAGAGTGTGTGTGTTATGACTTGCAAGGCATGTAATATATACATCCTAGGGTGGTCAAAGATCATCAAGAGAGTCCAAGGAGGGGGTGAGGGCTGGTCAAGGGACAAAGGGGAGCAAAACAAGGGTCTTTGGTCAAGATGACAATTTCTAGTCCAAGTCTTGGTTAGTTGTTGTAGTACAAGTCTTCTAGTGTTGAATTTGTGTGCTTCTTGTCTCCTTAGACCTCATATGCACAAAATTTAGGGGGGGTTTTAGGTTATTGGGATAAAAGTAGGTTTTTGTTGAAGCGTAGTTAGTTTTTGTGGTCCCGGGTATGCTAATACGTTTTTTTTATCGCGAAACGTACACATTTTACGTAACAAAAAAATAAATGAACAAGCTATAATTATCCTCACTAATAATTACTTAACACTTGTTTGATGTAACATTTAATTATTTGGTGCCCATGTACGTTGAACAAAAAAAACAATAGGATAATTTTTGCTTACGCCGATTTAACTTAACGATTACGATTAAAAGCAAACGAGTACAATACTAAAAATACTTAGTGAATTTATTGACATCGCAAATGACCCTAAAACACGGGGTGTTATAATGAACTTGTCTGGCTGATAGTTATCATTCGGGTGTTTGATGTGCTCCATTTGAAGCGTTGTATGGAAGGAAGTATAGGTCACCTGTTCTTTGGGCTGAAATTGGAGAAATTCGGTCGATTGGACTAAAATTGGTACAAGAGACAACTAATAAGGTGATATTGATTAAAGAAAAGCTCAAGCGGCTAGAGATTGTCAAAAGAGCTATGTTGTCAATAGCCGTAAACATTTAGAGTTGAAGTTGGTGATAAAGTGATATTGGAAGTGTCGTCTTGGAAATATATAGTGCATTTTAGAAAGAAAGACATGTTAGCACCCGGATATGTGGGACCATTTGAGATCATAAAAGGGTCGGTCCTATGGCCTATTGATTAAGATTGTCTCAATAAATTTAGTAGTGTATTTGATGTGCTTCAAATTCAAAGGAGTATTGGACGGATGTAAATATGCATATGCCTTTGGAAGAAATTAAGGTACACAAAACTCTTCGTTTGTTGAAGAACCTGCCGAGATTATCAATCGTGGGGTTAAAAGTTTGAAGCGTAGTAGTATTTCGATAGTTAAAGTCTGCTGGGACTCGAAGCGAGGTCATGAGGATTTCATAAAAACTAATTATTTACGCTTACTCATTGAGCAAGTTATAGATGGAAGTACTAATTAAAGTTGGGTACATAGGGTCACTGGTAGACCTTGGTGCACCCTTAAATGTTCTTATGTGGTTTGGTTAAAGTTATATTTTGAATAAACCCGAAGTCGAGTAGATTCTTCAAAAAACGTTAAGCTTTGTAACAACTCATAATTTAATTTCAAGACAGTTCTTGTTTGATAAGTTACGAGATTAGGTTATGAATCAAGTTGTTACACAACTTAAGGTTTTTGACGAGTTTCCTCGAGGACGGGCGAGAATCATGTAGTTGGATGTTCTCTTCGCTTATAGCTGTTATGCTGCTAATTGTTCTCTCGTGTGGGTAAGCAAATTTGTTATCAGTAGAAACGATTAAATTTTGGGACGAAATTTCCCTAAGGAGAGGAGACTGTGACAACCATGATTTATCAAGGTTAGTTTAACCATTAGATTTAGCTTGCCTAGCTTTATGTGTCTTGATTTATGTGCGTATGTCATTTTGGTGTTATGTGTTATATGGTATATGTGTTATGATATGCGTTTGAGATAGTAGAAATGAATGACTTAGTCATTTAGTTTCGTATGTGAGGGTGATTTCAGAAGTATAGTGATTTTCATTATTTTATCGTCGGTAAAATTAA
Organism: Tanacetum coccineum; assembly: GCA_026074375.1. Lineage (NCBI taxonomy): Eukaryota > Viridiplantae > Streptophyta > Magnoliopsida > Asterales > Asteraceae > Tanacetum > Tanacetum coccineum. The sequence continues at coordinate 51,542 of BQNB010026825.1, read as the reverse complement.
TGAAGTGTGAATCGTTAATTTTGAGTGAGATTAGTTAGTGAATTGAGGTTTTATAATTTACTTATGAAGTAATAAATAAAAATAATATAAATAAAATAAAATAATAATAAGTAGTGTAAGTGTTTTATTTAAGTTATGTATTTATTTAAGTATTTAAGGTAATTAATTAGTAAATAGTTTTGTATTTAAAAAATATATATAAATAATATAAATGGAGGGGAGAACGAAATTTCTAAAAAAAATAAGTTTTTTTATATTTAATTATGGGGGTTTGTTTTGGGTCGGCATCAAAAGAAAAAAAAAGGAAAGGAAAAACCCATTTGTATTAGGAAACAATTTTTATAAAATCCAAACAATAGTTTTATTTTTCCTCTTTAGCTGTGTCGACTAAACCCTCAAACCCTAGCCTCCATTGAAGGTTTTTGAAGCTCTAAAAAAATCAAGATTTGATCTTTTGTTAAATTTTTAAATTGAATTAATTCTTATACACTTATAATCAAGATTATGTTTTAATCATTGTTTTAGTTATGTAACAATTGAATTGATGGATTAGGGTTTTATAAAGTTCTGTAATTAATATGTTATGATCATCAAAAATCGTTTTAAGGATAATGATTAGTGTATGGGTGGCTTTAATGAGGTTTAATTAGTGTTAATTCGGAATTGAAATCTGGGTAGAATTCTAGGTCATCTTGCGAGAGTCGTAACTCGGTCATACGGATAGCTTTTATTGATTTTCTTGAGCCTAAAATTAACTACAGAGAATCTACTTTCCAACTTCATTGGTTTCATGAATTAAAAGTGAGTGAAAGTCAGTCAAAATAATTTTACAAGATTCGTTGTCAAATCTGAGTTTTTGGGGCAGATTCTGAGTTGTATTTGTGAGGTCAAAACCCATATCAAAACGTCTTTTTAACTAATGAGATTGCTACTGTAGCAAGTTCATGATATTTATGATTTCTAGAATTTTCCTAAGTGTTTAAATGGGTCTGCTCAAGCTAAACTTTTTGAAGATCGAATCAGGTCAAGTTCTGGACACTTTGTGATGTTGATTTTTTATAAAATAGTTAGACTCAATATTATTTTTTTCTAAAAATCTCGGTAATTCATAACCCATTGGGAAGGTTGGGAATGCAATAGGAAGTACCAATTTGGTGATTTAGTATTTTATTTGTGGTCATGAAATGACTACAAAATTCTGCTCAAAAGCTAAAAATTAGAATAAAAGGATTAAGAGTATTTAGGTTATAAATAAGGTTAAGAAGTGTTGTAAAAAGGTTTTTAAAAATGGTACAGACATAGTAGTCCATCAATTGATTGTTACATCGACTTGGGCATTTAGCCTAATCGAGTGTAACATGTGTTTTATTTGTGTTTAGTTGATTTGCAAGGATTTGTGATGTAGCTGTGTATCAGGTGAGTTTCATAGTCCATCTTTTCACATCGTTTTCATATTGGGATGGAAATGATGCAAATGGATTTGAAATATTTTAATTACTGTGATTATGTGTCTTTTTTTTGAAAGTGTATGGACCTTACTTGGCTATTGTATGTTACGTGCTAAATGCTTATGAGTATTGGGATCGGGGGTAACGTTCCTACCCATTTGTTATGATATCGGGATCGAGGGTAACGTTCCTACCCTTGTGAAGTGATGGTTTTAATGGATCAGGGGTAACGTTCCTACCCAAGCGTTGATACTTGTTGGATCGAGGGACACGTTTCGTTCCCCATGCTCGTTATGGTTACATTTGCATGTTAGCTTGTATGATAGTAAAGTAATTGTCCTACCATGTTTTATTAATCACAGTAATTTATTTTAAAGTTGGATTGTGTGTCGTAAACCTATGACTCTCACCAACCTTTGTGTTAACGTTTTTAAGCATCATTTCCAGGTAAGAATAAGGAAGATCATAGGAATGTGAGAAGTGGCTAGAGAGACCTTAGGCCGCATGCGGAGTTTAATCTCCTAGCTTATTTCTTGTTTGATTGAATATTGAATGCTTGTTGGTTTGATCTGCTTAGTCTTATTTTGGTTGTATTTTATGTCTTAGTATTGATGTGAACCCCTTTTACATCAATATAAGATGTCAGATATTATTTTATGTTTCCCTGGGTATTTTCATGACACTTTGTGTCCCTTATGTTCATGTAGTTTTCTCTATTGTGACATCATTGTGTTGTGATGATATCCATTCTTGTTACGCCTCGCGTTTCCGCCTTGGCGGGGGGCGCCCCAAATGGTATTAATCAATAGGTATGTGTTACTATATGTTTTGCTAGTGTTTAGAAAGTCCAAAAATGTCCGAAAACTCATTTTACTATTCACATCAGCACACTATTCATCCGGTTTTGTCGAAAAATGTTTCAAGTTTCATTTGGCTATAACTTGGTCGTTTTAAATCCAATTTTAATGTGCTTTATAGGAAAAACTATCTATTCGAAACGAGCTCTCCTAAAACTACTTTTACGCCTAATGAAAACATTTTTAAGTCGACTAAAACCCCAAAACAAACTCGGGACAGCAAGCACTTTTTGCCAAAAACGCAACCAAAATCCACCCAAACTTCACAATAGTGCCTAATCTAGCATAATCTCTATTCACAAATAATCCACAACAAAACCACACCTAAATCTAACCTAATCCCTTCATTTCTATTATTGCAACACTCATCAACTCTCATCTCACCAAGAACATAATATTTAACTAGTAAAATAAAGTAGTATCATTATTTATGAAATCTTGTCTTTAAAATCTTTCAAAAATTAAAACACAACATATGGATGTATGGATCGTGAACATATAAGAAGAACATAAGAAAAACCACAAAGAAAGATTCAAGATACTTACAAGAATGAAGACCAAGAAGTAATAACACAAGATCTATACCCAAAATTAATAGATCTTGAAAAACCCCAAATAAAAATCAAACCCTAATTTGTAGATCTTAAAGAAAACCTTTAAATTAAAAAACCAATACTTGCAAATACCTTAGGTAACCTTAGAAATGAACTTGGAATGAGAGAATCTTGATAGAAATCAAAAGTATGGATTGTGTATGTATGTATGTGTGTACCGTGAGCAAGGAGAGAAAGAGAGGGAGAGAAAACAATTTTTGAGGCTATGAAATGAATGAAAACCCTAAGTTAAGATAAGTGTATCTATTTATAGGCCAAGAGCTAGGGTTTTTGACTTGTCAAGAAGAGTATAAGTGACCAACACATACCAAAGGTGTGTGTGTGTGGTTCGGCCGAAACATAGCTACAAGGACCATATGGTTCAAAATTTTGTGCCTTGGTTTATCATAGATGTATAAGTTGGTCAATTAAAGTCAAAATGGTGTACATGGATCAAAATCCCAGCATAAGGAAAATGTGATAATTTGGCATGAATGGGAACATACACAACAGTGTCACTTCACACACATGCCATGTAATTCAAGAAAGATGCCATTTATTTAATTTTAAGACTTATGGTGCATTTGGCTTAGGTTTGGGAGTCTAATATATAGAGTGGAGGGATATGAATGAAAATTTTCACTTAAGAGTATGAGATGGATGATAACTAAAGTTTACACGAAAAGATTTCGAGTTTGCGAGGTCCCGTTAGGTCAAAAACGTGAAAATTGCAATTTAAACAGTAAAGCGTAAAAATAAATATCAGGAGTGATCGTAAACTACGAAACACTTAGAAAAGATAAAATAACTCATATAATATTTAAACTAATGAATATCCGATGCCGAAACGCGTCCGATGACATTTTTCAGATTTAACGCGCGTTTACTTCTCTGGTAAACCGTCAGATTCAAACTTAACGAATAAAAGTATCAAAAATAAATGTCGGAGATTCTAAAATATGACCTCATATCTCAGGGTGTGACATTCTTCCCCCGTTAAAGAATCTTTGTCCTCAAAGCTTAAGACGTGGGTTCAAGATTAACGAAAAGGTGAGGGTACTTTTCTCATTTGTCCTCAGCCGCTACCTAAAGAAACTCGGGCCCTCGTCTCGAATTCCATCAGACCTTCATGATTAGAATGCGGCTTTGCTTCACCTGTTTAACTTTTGATCCATAATTTAAACTGGTTCTTCAATGAAATGGAGCTTGTCATCAATCTGGATCCTTATCTAACGGAATAGCTAGGGTTCGTGCCATACGAAACACTTCTTCAGAATGGAAACATAAAAAGTCTATGAAACTCCAGCTGAACTGGTCTGGAAGTTCAAGTCGATAAGCAAGCGTTCCTACTTTAGCAATAATCCTAAAAGGTCCTATATAACGAGGGTTTAGCTTCCCCCCCCGTTTTCCGAATGTATCACTCCCTTTCCCATGCGATAACTTTCAACATGACCTTGTCTTTAACCTCAAATTCTAATGGCTTATGCCTCCTATCGGCATAGCTCTTCTGCCTATCTCGGGCAGCTTGAATTCTCTTTTTGATTTGAATGATCTTCTTAGTTGTTTCATGAACAATTTCCGAACTAGTGAGCTGAGCGTCTCCAACCTCAGCCCAACAAATAGGCGATCTACATTTTCGGTCGTAGAGAGCTTCAAACAGAGCAGCCTTGTTACTAGTGTGATAACTGTTGTTGTAAGAAAACTCCACCAAAGGTAGCTGTCTATCCCAACCTTTCCCAAAATCCATCACACAAGCACGCAACATGTCCTCTAAAGTCTGGATGGTTCTTTCATTTTGACCGTCAGTTTGTGGGTGGTAAGCCGTACTCATATCCAATTAAGTACCTAGGGCTTTGTTCAGTGATCTTCAGAAATGAGATGCAAATTTACTGTCCCAATCAGAAATGATCGAAACCGGCACTTCATGCCTCGAGACTACTTCCTTCAAGTATTGTCTCGTCAACTTCTCCATTGAGTCGGTCTCCGTCATTAGTAAGAAATGAGTAGATTTTGTGAGTCGGTCAACAATTACCCAAATTGTATCTTGACCAGTTGATGTTTTTGGTAACTTAGTTACGAAATCCATAGTAATGCTCTCCCACTTCCATACTGGGATCACGGGTTGAACCAACAAACCGGATGGTTTTTGGTATTCGGCCTTGACTTTGGCTCAGGTCAAACATTTACTAACATAGGTGGCAATCCCAGCCTTCATATTCGCGCACCAATACAGCTCTTTAATCTTGGTAAATCTTGTCCAATCCAGGATGACTGAATACTTGACTTATGACGACTCATGCCATAATCCACTCCCTGTAAATTACCTCGACAAGATACCAACCTTCTCCCATTTAAGCACAATGTTCCGATCAGTACGCCGGCCAGCTTCTTATCATACCATAACAGATCTTCTATTTCCTATTCTCCTCTTTTCCTCTCTCGCCCTCAACCTGAGCTTCTAAGAACTGCTCGAGGAGGTTCATACTAAACGTCATAACCAAAGCTCGAGACTCTGTAGTGGCATGATCCGTCCTTTTGGCTCAAGTATCCGCCACCAACGTTAAACGGCCTTCCCCGAATGATAATTACTCGCACATAATCACTCAACAACTCTAACCATCTACGTTGTCTCATGTTCAACTCTTTATGATCTAGAATATGTTACAAACTCTTGTGATCAATGAACACAACGCACTTTGTGCCGTACAAATAATGTCTCCATATTTTGAGAGCAAACACCACAGCTCCAAGCTCTAAGTCATGTGTAGTATAAATCTCTACATGAATCTAAGTTGCATGACGCATAGCTACAACCTTCTCCCTTTCAGACAAACTGCGCCCAATCCTTTACGAGAAGCATCACAGTGAACCATGAAGTTTTCACTACCTTCGGGTAAAGCCAAAATCGGTGCACTACACAACTTCTGCTTCAACAGTTGAAATGCAGCTTCTGCCTGATTTTGTTTTTTTTTTTTTCACTCCAATCAACTTTACGTTCCTTTGAGTCAGTTTCGTCATGATGCTTAGCACTTTATTGGAGAAACCTCGATAAATCGTCGGTAATAGCCAGCAAGACCTAGAAATTGACGAATCTTTGTCGGAGTCTTGGGCGATGCCCAATCCTTGATTGACTCAATCTTAGCCGGGTCCACGTGAATGCCCTCACTATCAATCACGTGACCAAGAAATTGTACCTTCGACAGCCAAAATTCACACTTCGAAAACTTGGCGTACAATTCCTCCTTCTTAAGTAACTCCAAAATTAACTTAAGGTGTTCTGCGTGCTCTTCTTTGCTCTTGGAGTAGATCAAGATGTCATCAATAAAAACGATCACGAATTTATCTAGGTACGGTTTGCACACCCGATTCATCAGATCCATGAATACCGCCGGTGCGTTGGTCAGTCCAAACGGCATCACTTGAAACTCATAGTGACCGTAGCGTGTCCTAAACGCTGTCTTTGGAATGTCTTCCTCTCAAACTCTGAGTTGGTGATAACCAGATCTCAGGTCGATCTTAGAGTAGACTCTTGATCCTTGCAACTGATCAAACAGGTCGTCGATTCTCGGAAGTGGATATCGGTTCTTCACCGTCAACTTGTTCAGTTCACGGTAATCGATACACATCCGAAAAGATCCATCTTTCTTTTTGACAAACAAGACCGGGGCTCCCCAGGGTGAGGAACTCGGTCTTATAAATCCCTTGTCAGAAAGTTCTTGTAATTGAGTAGACAATTCTTGCAATTTTGACGGTGCTAATCTATACGGAGCTCGTGCCACAGGTGCAACACCAGGGACCAAGTCAATTTGAAATTTGACTTGTCGCGTTAGCGGTAATCCAGGTAAGTCCTCTAGAAATACATCCAGATAGTCCCCGTATAGTCGGCACATCCTCAAGTCGCTTCTCCTCTGACTTATCTCCGGTTTCCTTCTGCGTTACTTGTGCAGGAAAAATTAGGCATCCTTTCTCAACATACTTATGAGTTTTGTGCACGATATAATGCTTAACTTTGACTTCTCTCTTCTACTACCTCCATCACCTTGGACTATAAAAACTTCATCTCCATAGGGAATCTGCACGAACTTCTCATCGTAAACGATCACCGCATGATGGTTCGCTAACCAATCCATGCCGATGATGACGTCAAAGCTTCCAAGTTCTACCGGCATTAGGTCAATATTAAATGGGTAACCCAATAATCCTAACATACACCCTCTAAGCACGGTATTGGTTTTAGATATTCTCTCGTCGGCTAATTTGACAGCATAGCTAACGTCTAAAGTATCGGGGGAATATATCAAGCAAAGGTACTAAATGTAGTCGATACGAAACCTTTAATCGGGCACCCGAATTGAATAGTATCGAAATCATAATGAGTGTTGAGAGAGAAATTTTACCATGACGACATTTGAATCGACCTAGCACATATGCTTTCCCTCTTGCTTCACTAACTCCATTCTTGTTTCTAGCTTTGTTTCTACGGTTCTAATCCTTCAACTTTTGGCAATCACTTCTGTAGTGTCCTTGCCTTCCACACTCGAAACAAGTTATGACTCTCTGATTCACTACTTGACCCCTCTAAGTTGAAGTAGTAGAGATTGTAACCTTACAATCCCGGGTCAAATGCCCAACCTTGTTACACTTCCCATATCTCACTGTGCATGGTCCTTCATGGTGAAGTTTACACTTGTTACAAAGAGGCAACAGTCCATTATATGCTTTCTTCTCATTGTTGCCAGCCATATAGGCTCTTGCCATATTCTGACCTCCTACATTTGGCCTTTTGAATGGTGGCTGCTGACCACAGTTGTCTCTCTGATTGACATCAAATCTTCTTTTGTTTTTAGCATTTTTCACATCATAACCTTTTAACTTTTGGTCCATTAAGTTGTTGGCAATCCTAATAGCAATCTTGGAGTCCGTGGGCCTGCATCCCCCCCGCCCAGCATACATACCCTGATATTATCCAGAGACCCCAATGAATTTCTTAAACCCGATCCTCCTCACTCGGGATACCATCTTGGGCACATTAATAGTCAACTCTGAAATCTCCCGAGTATAACAGCCAATCATTGTCTTCACGTTAATTCCTCAGTTCAATTTTCCATTTTCTGAATCTTATTCCTTGGACAGTACACTTTAGTCATTAGCTTCATGGGCTCTCTCCGTGACATACAAATGCGCCTCCCATTCCCCAAGGTCCTCTTGTGTTAAAAAAAAAAAAAAAAAAAAAACAAAATAGGTTCCACCAAGTTAGTGCACTGTTCAACAAGGTGCAAGTAGCATACTTAACTTGGGACTTCTCTGGGAAGTTGCTGATATGGAACACTGTTTCCATCTTGTCAAACCACCTTATCAATCCGACAACTCCTTATGTTCCCTTAAAGTTGAGTGGTTGACACTTCATGAAGTCCTAATATGTGCATTCTCTAGCAATAGGTCTATCACCTCTACCATTCTCGTTTGGATTTCCATTTCCACCATTTCCATTCTCACCATTTCCATTCTCACCATATCCATTACAGCCATTTCCATTATCATTTTCACTGTTGTTCTGGCTTTGATTCTCAGCCTCGAGATCATTGGCGGCACGGGTCACCTCATGACCAACCAACGCTTCTTCTACACATTGGTTAATGAGTTCTTCGATTGCTACAGGGGTCATACCGGAGCGAGTGATAGTCATTGTTCTATGTCACAAGACATAACACACGATGAGATTCGATATGAGATGTAGCCATTTTAAATGGTAAATAGGGTTTATATAGGAAAATACAATAGAACATGTTTTTCCAGAACAAGTAAATAACAATATAGATGAATAAGCGAGAGAATCAAAACAAGCTTTTCATTTCATGAATAAAAGCATAATTCGGTTACAACCAACCCAAAATAGGTACATGATTTACGATTATTTCTACTGCCAACATCTAGACCTAACCATCAGTCTAATGTCCTACATGATCATGGTACTACTAGTCTAAGGGAGAAAACCCAAATGTCTCTCAACATAACGACTCTATGAACCTCCTAAGACTCCTCCGATAATCATCACGATCACTATGAACCTGACGAAAACTTCCTCCTGTGAAAGAGCCACGTTGCCAACTGAATACTATCAATCCGATTCTCTCTAACTCAACATAGCTCCGAACTTAGTACTCCAGTCACAAATCCAATCCTCTCAACCGAAACTAGCTCGCTACTCCACTAGCTACCATCTGACAGTCTCCACTGTCTATGAATGGTAATGAATCTCAATATTCCTATCAATACGAAGCCTCTAACATGTAACCTGAACTATAATCATAAATGAGTATCCCTCAAGATACAGGTATACTCCTCTAAAGACTAGAACTATCACCAATAGCCTATGGAATTCGAACCAGGCGATCTCCTGGTGTCTGTCGCACTACCTCTGCATCAACTCCCCATCATCCTCCCTAACATCACTAGCAACAATCTCAAATCCTATACCTACACCATCCTCAGGGTAAGCTACAACTCCCTCACTAATACCTACATCTGCAACAGCCTCTGCATTAGCAGTATCCACCTCCATATGCTGTTCTTCGCTATCCTATGGTGAGTATGAATCTCTAAACCTCTTGCGAGGTGGTAAAAGATCAGCATGAGTAGGGGATATCAACCTCAAAACATGAGTAGGTGATGGTACCAAAGCAGTAGGGGACCTACATCTCTTGCGAGATGGCCTAGAAGAAATGACCTCTCAGAAGATGAACCTAAGGATGACTCTGATGTAGTCGGTGGGTAAGGAGTAGACAATGGTGTAGACCTCCGACGTCTAAAAGCCTCACTACGTCGTGGAGTCCTACAAGTGATCGATGAACAAACCTCTATGGTGTAGATAAATCAGCATATGTGGTGTCTGGTTTGTGTCGGCCGATAAGGAATGATCTGAATGTGCACTAGAAGAAGATGAGTCTGGTGAAGAATGACGATCCAATGAATGATGAGATACACATCTCCATGCAAGTCTACGAGTAGGAATGGGTCTAACTCTCTTCCTCGCAATCAACAACTTACGCGGCCCATTGAGGTGGGTGCGATAAGGTCGACCGAAAGGGATAGCCTCACCGAGTCAGACAAGAGTCATTGAACGTCGATGAATCCTGGTGGGGCAAACAACAGGTGCAAAGGGAAACTCTGATAATGGTGCAAGAGTATCATGAGATGATGATACGGGTCTCTGCTCAGCAGGCTCAGACTCATCGTCTGCCTCTGTGTCATCAGAACACAAAAAGGGTGAAACCAATGGCAAATCTGGTGCGTGAGGTAAAGAATCCTTCAATGGATCAGAATCAGAAGAAGGTGAATAGTCCACTAACTCAAGTACCTCGGCAGGTAAGACGAGTAAAACTGTCCCCACTTCCGGTGTAACTATAGGGTCAGCTGGAACAATAAGAACCTCAAGGATATCAGGATAATATAGATAGCACCAAAAGAGAATCACTCGTGGGCCATGAGAACCCACACTCTTCATAGATGTATCAGTACGAAATAGAAACAACAGGAGCACCACCATTTGGGGGGGACTGCACAAGCACATGTTTATATAAATCCCTTTATATGAAACCATAGCCGTGCAAGCAAAGCCACGAAATAGTACGATGCGAAATCTGATATGGCAAAAGATGAATAAAGTACTTAAGGAAATTGATTATATATAATCAGAGTACTATAAATATTAAAACGCTATTATTAGTAAATTATTATATGTAAGCAGGCAAGGCACGTAGGATCACGTACTAGTTATAGACCAGACCTAGATATACTACTTGGTTCTCTATAACCTTGGCTCTGGATACCAATTTGTCACACCCCCAAACGGGGCCTAGTCGGAAATACGTGTTCAAGGGCGTGACGTCATAATATACATCACACAAGATACAAAGAACGACCTCTAAGGGTACGTTTGAAAATCCAACATCGTTGCATTAATTAAAATAGTTAAAGTTTGACATAAGTTTAAAGATAATATGTTGATCCCAAACCTAGATCAATTCCTTAGGTTGTCTAAGGTTAAATTACCTTGGATAAATCCAAAATAACTTGTTGTAGAAACTTTGTATGTATATTAAAGTGTATGCGGAATCTACACCTTAATACTCTAGAAGATTAATCAATGAAACAGGTTAATCTTGAACTAAACATAAGATATAACCAAACGCTCCAATATTATTAGATCAATAATACGAGTACTCTTAACTTAGTACTAGGGTTACAACCTTGAAGCTTTTCTTAATCGACTTTTACAACTATGAAAACTGATGATGATGTGATTGTGTGTTTTTGTGATATCTCAACTAATGCCCTAGAGCCTCCTTTTATAGACTAAGGAGTCCTAGTCGGCTTACAATACATTCCTAAGATATCTCAATCTTTTCTAAACATAAACATAATCTTCTAAATAAATACATTATGTATATCTTGTACATAAATATCTCAATACTTATCTTCACAAGTATTCTTGTTCTCCAAACAATCTTTATCTCTTTAATTCGTCTTTATCCTCTTGACAGTAGAAAGTCTTCAAACAGTTGTAATCCTTCCACCAGCAGCACTAATAAACATAAGCAGTAGTAACATTAGTACTAGCAGTACTAATATATACTAACAGTAGTAACTTGTACTAGCAGTCTTAACTTTTACTACTAAGCTGCACAACTACTTAAACTTATATTTTAGTCTTCAACACTGAGCAGCTCTTAACTTCAACTAACATTCAGTAACTATAAGCTACAGATTAACTAAATTATACTAACAGTATAATTAGCATGGTAACATTTATACAACCAGTACTAAACAACTTAGCATAATGTTCCATTATATACCTGAGGCAGGTTAGTAACTTTAAGAAACATCCATGAAGTCTTTTTAAGTCCCAACATCCTCCCCTAAACTGATGTTCATCTTCTGAATCTTCAGTTTCTCTTTAAAATCCTTCATCACATACTCAGGGAAAAGCTGCATTCAACCTTCATAACCTTTTTGTTGTTTACAATAAGCTTGAGCAATTGATAGCACGTCTCATTTTGATGATCATTTAAAGTTCTTTTTAGTCATATTTGAGGTGGATTGGTTAATTGGTGTGAGGGATATCTCTTTTCAACCAACATAAAAAGGTGAAGATTAATCAAACCCTTACAAAGGTGAACTCCAAATGAATCAATCGACTTCCAAATGGTCACCCTGTATCCTTGTAAAATTCTCCATACATCACTCATTTTCTCTAGTTCAAACATAACTTTCAAATCTCCCTACAACACTCTTTCAAATTCATTTTTTGGCCTTTTATCACCATACTTTGCCTTTACTATCCTCCAAAGTGCTTCCAAGTCTTCTTTGTCTATTCCTTGTAGCATCCTTATCATTGAAGAATATCTTTTGGAACTTCCATCTGCTCTTATCAACTGATAATGTACCAATATACCCTCTTAACCACTTTATGAAACCTATGTATTCAATAATCAAAAGGTAATTTGTAGCAGTGGTATAGCAATCAATTGCTATATCTCATCCTTTTTAATCACCAAAAGCTTCTTTAACTCAGCTTCATCATATTCATCAACTGTATCTGACTCATTTTCTTTTTTCACTTTCTGTTTCTTTAAGGATTTTTGCTGTTTCTTCCCTGCTCTTTTCCTTCCACATCTTTTTTCCAGCTCCTTAGCTGTTCCTCACTACCATTCTACCTTCTTTCTTGCTTTCCTGTACCGTAGAATCCATAGCCACAAAGGTATTTACCCTCTTCATTTCCTTATCAACAACTTTGAATTCATCTAAAGCCTTGATCCCTGTTAGCTGTTTGAAATGTGAATCCCATCCGATGGTTCTTAAGATAAGTAACAGTTTAGTTCCTTTTGTGCCTTGTAGGAGGTCTGTTTCTCTTTATGTGCTCTGATGCCGCAAAATGTTTCTTTTCTCCATCAGTTCCATAAATAGTTTTGCTTTTTCCTCATCTGTCAACATCCGACCTTTCTTTGATTGTAGCCCTCTCATCCAGCAATCTAAGTCATCCTCCAGATCATAGCTTTGTATTTTCCCATGACTCATGAATTCTAAGTTGGCTTCTTCTTCTTGTTCCTTGCTAGCTTTTGCTCATCTATCCAAGTCAGCATCCCACCTTAGCTTGAATAGCTCTTGCAGTTTGGTTCATCAAAGCAATTTGATCTTTTCTCTTTAAAGGAACTTTATCGCAACCATAATATACCTTTTCCTTTTATCTTTAGAACTTGAAAGGTTTGTGTCTCTTGTGGAACTCTGAACTCACTTGGCTCCTGTACTACTACCCCTCTAGCCTTAGGTCTTGAAGTTGTTGTTGTTGTAGCAGCAGTAGTAATAACTTTAGGCTTAGCTGCTTTAATCTGTATAAGTGTCTGAGCCAAAGTGATTTCCTCAATAGTTATAGGAACAACACTATCATCAACACTAGCAGTAGTAACTGCTTCACCAGTAGTACTATCATCAGGCTTAGTACTATGTTCATCTTTTCCATCAACTTTAGCTTCCACAGGCATCTCATCATCATCTAAAACTCTAGTATCAAAAATCAAGTCATCATCTTGTCTTTCTTGAGTTTCATCAACTAAAGTAACATCATTATCAGCATCAATATCTGTAATACTCCTCCCCTGTTTGGATGCATCTTTAGGAGCACCCAAACTCCTCCCTAAGGATCTCCCTGATCTCAGATGACTCAACTCCTCCTAGACATACCAACTTTCTGAGTCTCTTTAAAAACTGTATGGTCTTGACAATTTTCTTCCTTATTCCAACCTCTGGATCCGCTTCTCAAAGCACAATCTCCTTATGCTTGATGCATCCTTTGCTTTATTGTAAATCAAGAACCTGTGTTTGAAATTTGAACATAAAAACTATTAATTTCAGTTAGTTGCATGCTATCCTCTCCACTATTGTGGATTCATTGGAAGGTGTAGGTACACTTTCCTCATGATCTGTCTCATCTTGAGGAACCTTTGCCTCCTGTCTCTAAGCCTTCTTAGATGGTTGTTTTTTCTTGGGTTGGGAAGATGAAGATGGTTGATCAATAATGGGTATCTTTGAGTAGAAACTCAGTTTTTGGATGATTTTGAATCCCTCAACCACGTCTTCATAGCTTTAACCATCATAGTACAAATGAAGGGTGTTTATTCTCCTAGAAAAAATCCTTTCCAGCACTCTCATATTGGCAAAACTTTCTTTCTGTGAAAGGGATAACAAAAATCTCCTATGAGATTGACATAATACCCCGAGTTGTTTATTAATGAAAACTTGGAGAAAAACGTGAATATCAAGAATTTCACTCCTCCATCTAAATGTTTTCACCATTCATCAAGATGTACTTAGACAAATGAAAACTTCTGATTTGCAGCATAAGAATCAAAGAAGCCATAGAACTACTGATCTCATTCCATGCACTGATTTATCAGTTAACATTTGTAATAGTGTGTATGAAATACTTCGACTAAGAAGAAAAAAGGCCTTTATAAAAGGTAAGTTTTGAGAAGGCTTTTTCATACCTCATACGTGCCAGTTCTTCAAAAATAGTAGCAATTGGAAGACAATCAGTACCTTCTGCATCATCCAAGTAAAGATCTCTCCAAATGCTTTGAACTTTGTAACTATACCCTCTCTTCTTTAAAAAAAAAAATCAACGAGGGCTTGTAACTGACCACGTCCGTTAACTGTCTTGTAACCTGGCAGTGCCCAAATGTTCAATACAAGATTGTAGATACACTGGATGACTCATAAGCATAATAAATAGAACTTGCTTTCAGGAAATCAATATCTCTGCAAACCCATCACTTTCTTTGGGTTTTTCTAAGAACGCGACCACATTGTGCGTTTCAGCAAACTTAGGGCTTGACATAATGATGAGTTATGATGAAATTGAATAGGGTTTAATGGTTAGAGAGTGTTTGAAAATGGAATCAGAATAAAGAATTAAATGAAACCCTGAATATCGAAGTATTTAATAAAATCACCCTCAACACAGAACTTGAACGGCAGCATGAAACATAAAGCTGACAGCATAAACAAAACGGTGCCGCACTAATTTTAAGCCTAACAACATTAACTAATCTAGCAGCATAAGTTTGAAACTGAGTCAGCCCATTAAGAAAATACAACCAGTAACCAGTCAATTTTTCATTCCAATAACAACTTTTCACATCAAATGTGTTTCACACAAACCTTCCTCTTTCTGTTTTATGCTCACATTATCTCTCAAGCGTTCTCATCTGCTCACATTAATCCACATCATTTATTTTTTATCACACATCTCTCTTTTATTTTTAAGCTCACAAAACTCTCATTTCTTTGGCTTACCAAGACACTCTGTCTTTTTATATGAGAATTTGTGTACAAAAATCTCCATCATTCCAATAAGTTTCCATAACGTGTCCTGCCCGACTTCCAAGTGGTACCTCTTGATAGAGGTGGATTCGTGTGGACTGTTTAGATGGAAAACTCAAACCTATTTGAGCATTCACATCCCACAGAGATCTTGGCACCTGGGACCACTACCTGAACCAATTCCTAAGGACTTGATCCATTAAGTGTTGCCATGGATTGGGTCTAATTTGATGTTACCACTGTCATGCTCTGCTTCTAAGCTAGAAGCAGTAGTGAAGCTATTTTCCATTTTGACAACCAACTCCTTATGGACAGCCTCATCACCAACCTTTGTTAGGGGGACCACTAGACTGAGGTATCTTAGTGTCCCGACCTCTTTTGATATGCCTAGATGTGTTTGATTCTTTTGAACATACTTATGAGATAACACATCCTTTCATCCATGCCTTTTGGTTGTATGAATAATGACCATCCTCTCAAACAATGCTCAAAGATAAGAATTGGTCAAAACAAAACTGTTGCATACTTTGGGCGGTGCTATGTCATTTCAACACATTAACATTATGTCTGGCAGTAGTAATTTTCTGCCTAGCAGTATTAATAGAAGTCGAACAGCATTAACTCTGTCTTTAATAATTATACAAAAACATGCCTCTATTCATCACAAGCACACTAGAAAATACTAGATAGACATGTGGGAATTCATGAGAATCCATATTTATGCATAACCCATGAATAAAAGTTAAAAACTGTGAATCAAGATCATTAACTTTCTTCTCAACCATTACTTCAAAGGTGAAGCATTCAACATCAGGTATTCCACATGCTTTACCTGCAGATGTTAATTCATAGCCAAATATACAAAATCCAAAGCGTTTTCTTCTTGACAGGATTAACTATGACTAACATTTTTAACAAACAGTCTAAAGTATAACTAACAGTTTTAATTTTACTTAGCAGTAGTAATTGAGAAAACTAACAGTATTAATCCTTTACAAAACTTTTACAAAAACATAAAGAGATATAGACTTTTAAGGGTTCAGCATTCTAATATTTGAGACCAAGTACTAAAATCTGCCTGCATCAAAACCTTTTGTAAGAAGATCTGCAACATTATAATCAGTTGAATTTTAACCATTTGAATTAACTTTTTAGTATTGCAATCTCTTATAAAATGATGCCTAATCTCTATATGTTTTGTTTTAGAATGTTGAACAGGATTTTCAATAATGCATATAATACTATTATTTATCAATATTAATTGACAGCGTTTAATGAAATGTAGACCCATAATCCAGCAATTGGTTTTGAATCCAGAGTACTTGTCCATAGCAACTAGCAGCAGCCACATATTTAGCTTCAGTTGTAGAAGTGGCAACCACAGTTTGCTTCTTAGACTGCCAAGATATCAACATGTTTCCCAAAAACTAACACCCTCCAGATGTAGACTTCCTATCTTGAGTTGCTCTAGCATAGTCACTATCAGTATAGTAGCAACCAGGTTCGAAATGGAGAATCCCAGAAACCAAAAGGCCTAAATTGGTTTGCCTTTCCTAATATCTAAAAATCCTCTTGACTGCTAAGAGAGTGTGAATGTCTTTGAGTAACTTAAAATCTAGCACAGGCCGCATAATGCAGAAACATGATATCTGGCCTAGAGGCAGTCAGATACATCAAAGACCCAACCATAGATCTATAGAGATGTACATCAACATCATCAGCATCTCTATCCTTAACCAAAGGTTTTTCCAAATCAACAGGAGTTGAAGCAGACTTCACATCAGAGTAGTTGAATTTCTTCAAAATCTCAGCTACATATTTATCCTGACTGATAAATATTTCATCTTCCTTCTGTTGTACTTGTAGTCCTAGAAAGAAAGTTAGTTCTCCCATAGAACTCATCTGAAACTTATCTTTCATTAGCTTCTCAAAACCAGTACATAACTCCTTGTTTGTTGAGCCAAAGATAATGTCATCTACATAGACCTGTACAAGCAAAATATCTCATTTTTGCTTCTTGATAAATAATGTCTGATCTATCTTGCCCCTTTTAAACCCATTGCTCAACAAATAGTTAGCCAAAGTTTCATACCATGCTCTTGGTGCTTGATGCAAGCCATAAAGTGCCTTGACCACCTTGTAAACTTTGTTTGGATGGTCAGGATCTTTAAATCCTAGTGGTTGAGTAACATAGACTTCTTCCTTAATGGTTCCATATAAGAAAGCACTCTTTACATCCATTTGATATACCAGAAAACCCATAAAAGAAGCATAGGCCAAAAACAATCTTATTGCCTCAATTCTTGCCACAGGAGCAAATACTTCTTCATAATCAATACCTTCTTCTTGTCTATGACCCTGTGCAACTAACCTTGCTTTGTTCCTAATCATAATTCCCCTTTCATCTTTCTTGTTTCTGAAGACCCATTTTGTTCCAATGGCCTTCTTTCCATTAGGGAGATCCACCAGTATCCAAACTTGTTGAAGTTTGAATTGCAGAAGTTCTTCCTGCATTGCTTCCACCCAGGATGAATTCGATAGAGCCATTACAATGCTTGTTGAGTTCAATCTATGATAGAAAATAACATAATAAACAAGTATCATGGTACAGGTTTTTTGTTTTATAACATCACCGAGACCCTTGTTCAGAAGTAGGTTTTGACATTCTTCTTGTCTGAACAGTTGACTTCACATCACCAATCACATTGTCAATTAGGTGATCTTTGTGAATTCTTGTATTGGGAGTAGTTGGAACAATATAGGAATTTATGATGTTCCCTAAATCAACTGTTGGTTCTTCTTCAGTGTTATCTTCTTTATTTGGACTAGCAATATTAACTGATGGGCCAACAGCATTAAGTTTAAGACTACCAGTATTAAGATCATGACTAGCAGTATTAACTTGTTGCCCAGCAGCATTAATATCTTAGTACTGCTATCATCTGCAAACCTTTCTTGTTCAACATTCTCATTATTTGGACCATCTTTAACCTGCTTTTGAGCATCATCAGCAGTTTTTGGTTCACTATTATCAACATCCTTGGTAGGTGAATCAAAGTATGAAGTATCTTTCCAAATTGACATCACAATGCAATCTTGACTGACTTCTTCCGATGTACCTGCAGAGTCATTATAAATTGTACCTGCAGTAACGGGTACATAGTTCATAGATTAGGTTAGAGAATCAATATCAAACAGCCATTTTGGACCATTCCCTTCTATCATAGGCTTATTCTCTAAAAACCTAATATGCAAGTTTTCTTCTACTCTCCTAGTTCTAGTGTTGTATACCCTAAAAGCTTTACTACTCAAAGAATATCCAACAAAGAAACCTTCATCACTTTTGCCATCAAACTTGCCTAAATTGTTCAAAGTATTAAGAATAGTAACATGACAACCAAATGGTCTCATAAAACTAAGAGCTGGTTTAAAACCTATAGAAAGTTCATAAGGTGTCTTGCTATGAGCTTGACTACTAAAGACCCTATTCTGTACATAACAAGCAGTAAAACTACTTCACCCAAAATATGGTTAGGTAACTTAGAGTTCATCTACATTGTTTCTAGCAGCCTCAATGAGTGTCCTATCCTCCTCTCAGCTCCCAAGCAACGACCATTTTGCTTAGAGTTCAGCTACACATATTCTCTCTTATACTTTTTCTCTGCAAAATTTTAATCCGATCACTTTGTTTCTTTAAAAAAACTCTGTTGCCATTATCCCTTGATTATTTTCCACTTTCTTTTCCACGTAGGTTTTCTATTATCTTTGATAAAGCTCTTAAGATCTTCACCTGGTTCATCCTTGTTTTATATAAAAAGAAAACCCATGTAAAATCTCTACATATATATCCATCAGTGTCTACTAACTATAGTTCTTATGCATTTTCAAACTTGGACTTACAAGAAGCTCTGTGTTGCTTCCCTTTAAGACAAGCAACACAGGTTTGGTTATTTTCAAAACGTTTTGTAGGAAATCCTCTTCCTAGATTATCCTTAACAAGCTTATTTATGTTTTTAAAATTAATATGACCAAGTCTTATGTGCCAGAGCATTGATTCATCTAATGTAGCCTTTGCAACAAGACAAGTCAAACTCTCTTTAGGAACAAATTTCTTCAATATCAAACGACATATTGGTCATTTCTAGGAATTTTAAGAAGTATCTGATTTTCATCAGGCAACTTAAAATTTGGAGATAAGACAAGACATTCAGTGTCAGTAAAAAGGACATAGTTCTTTTTGTCACACATTTGTGAGACACTAAAAAGATTAAAGTTTAACTCATTGACAAAGTATACATCTTCAAAATCAAGATTATCAGTCTTAAGTGTTCCTTTACTAGTAATTCTACCACCATATGCACCTCCTCCAAATGCAACATAACCTCCATTAAATTCCTTGAAATCTAAGAGATAAGCTATGTTCCATCATAGTGCCTGAGCATGGCCCACTGTCAACAAATCTTTATATCCTCTGTGTGGCTTTCCTAAAAAAAAAATAAGGAAATTAGATCCTTAGGGGACCCAAGCCATACTGCCCTGATATGCCATGTGTGCATCAATGTAGTTGTGTCTTTTAAAAGTAAGTGATGCACCATTAGATTTGGTAGGTCTCCAAACCCAATATGTTGAGGACTTTACAGCATTTACCCCTCTTACCCTAACATCATTAACTAGTCCTTTATATGACCTAGCAGTGTTAACTGCATTATACATTCCAGTATAATAGTGTCTCTTTGCTGTATGCACAGATCTCTTAGGTACTGTTGTTTTGCATAGAAATGCCCTCAATCATTTGATTATGGCTTGTATGAAAAATGTGTCTTTGATATAGCACTATGAACTGCTATTTTGGGGTGAGCAGTATTAACTGGCCTAACAGTATTAAGTGGTGTGAGGCTAGTTTTCAACAAAACTGCTTTGGGAGACATATTCCTGAATACACTATGGTGTGTGTTTTTGGCATCCACCCTATTGTAGTTATTTCTAGATACTATGCCTCTTCTTTGATAATTAAGACAATTTATCTGCAAATGATTAAAACTTCCACATATATAGCAAGCCTTGTTATACATCACAAAATATTTTCCTAGTTGATTGGACTTCTGTCCATTCCAATTCCTCTGATTCCCCCTAGGAGATTGTGATCTATACATTTCTGCATACCTAACTGACTTTTTAACTGGTTTTTCATGATTTTTAGGTTTTGTGAACTCTACCTTTTTATTAACAGGAAAAATAGTTTCCTTATCAACATTAGGTGAAGATTCAACAAATCTACTTTTGTCTTGTGATACTTGTTCTTCTACTAAAGACTCATCAGAATTTTCCTTAGAATTATCTGATTCTTTTTCACAAACAACTTTAGACTCTTGCACACTGTCCTTAGGACCATAACCTTTGAACTCAAGCGCTTTAAACTCATCAAGACCAGAATAAGACAAATCAAGCTTGTTAGGTCTATTAAAGATAAAAGGATGAGGTGGAGGAACTGCACTATACCCTAAACCCTTTTTACTTTTGTCAGTTATCTGACTTCCTAACAACTGATCTAAGTCTTTTGAGGCCTTATCAAATTTCTTAATTTTAAAATCAATGCCATCTTTTTCTTGCTTAACTTTTTCAAGCTCACTTTTAAACACATTTATTTCATAGTTTTTATAACTTACTTCTCTTTTAAGAACTGCAACTTCTTCACTAAAAAGAACCTCATTCTTTTTATATGTGATAATTTGATCTTCTAGAGTTGCTAAACCTCTTTTATAAGTAGCTGCTTTAAATTCAGATTCATTAAGCTTAACAAGCAAATCATCCACAGTTTCTTAAGTGTTTCATAGTTTTTCAGACAAGTTTTTTAAGCAAGTTTTAATCATGTATAACCTCAAAAAAAAAAAAAAAAGATCTGAAATGCCATAAGAGCCATGTTGTCTGAACGTTGTTCTTGCCTATGTCACTCTCCAATCAAAACGTACACCATCTATAGCCAACATTGCCTTGAAGATGTGTCTTCATAGTTTTCCTTGCTTCCTGGTGTTTGTCCTGATTTCTGAACTGAACCTTCCCTTGCTCTTGTGCCTCTGCACGTCCCTGGTCAAAGTGTGCCAACTACTTATGACAATTGTAACACTCCACCTTAGATTTATCATATCCAGCAATGTCATTAGCATTAATGAAAATCTTCTTGCCTGTCCTCTGATAGTACTTCATTGACCTCACACTTAGCAAAGAGAGCTGCCATTTCAAATCCATTGCTTCCAAATCATCTTCATGAATTTGCTCTAAGTCCTGGTGTAGGACATTAGAACCATTGGGATTTTCAACCATGAAAGCATACACAGTATTATCACTGACACTTGCAGTACAAACTTATAGACTAGCAGTATTAACACTAGGGCTAGCAGCACTAACTTGTAGACAAGCAGTGTTAGCATCATTGGTACTGCTAGTGCTTGGTACAGTAATGAAGGCCAAGTTTTGACCACCACTAGATGTACCAACAGTTTTCTTTACCTTTTGTTCAATAATTTTGAAATTGTTGTACAAATCATCTATGCTCATAGTCTCAACCTCAGGCTTATTCATCCAAACAACTACATGAGTGTTCCACTCAGGTGGTAAGCTGTTTAAAAATTTTAAGTTTAAGTCTTCTTGGGCAATGATCACACCCAAGATAGCAAGCCTACTGACTATCTTCTGAAGCCTATTGAAAATAGAGTCAAGAGACTCTGCACTTGTTGCACTGAAATTCTCATACTGTTGCTTCAAGAGAGTTAGAAGTTTTCTTGGTAGCTGCATTACCTCCAAATCTTGTTTCAATGGCAGCAAACATAGATTTAGCATCTGGATATTGATTGGATGTTAGTTGATGTTCATTTGGAAGTGCCATGAGTAACAAACCCCTAGCTTTGACATCATTCTTTTTATTTGTCTTCTCTTCTGCAGTTGCATGTATAGACATATTTGTAACTGTTATGCCATTCTCCTGAGTTGTTTGAGGTACTGAGACCCATGAATCACCATTTTCTATCACCTTCTAGAGTGCATAGTCTTGGATCTTAAAGTACTGCTTAATCCTAATAACCCACATCTCATACTCACCCAATTTGAGTATGGGAAGCTTTGCAGTAGGAGCACTATTTGTCGATTCAAGCTCTATGTCTTTTAGATCAAAGTTTCTCAAAGCAAAGCTCTGATACCACTTGTTGATCCCAAAACATAAGATCGAGTTCCTAAGTTTTGTCTAAGGTTTAAATCCCTTATAAATCCAAACTAACTTTGTAGTAAAAATGTTGTATGTATATTAAAGTGTATGCGGAATCTACACCTTAATACTCTAGAAGTATTATCAATGAAACAGTAATCTTGAACAAACAAATATATAATCAAACGCTCCAATATTATTAGATCAATAATATGAGTACTCTTAACTTAGTACTAGGGTTATAACCTTGAAGCTTTTCTTAATCGACTTTTACAACTATGAAAATTGATGATGATGTGATTGTGTGTTTTTGTGATATCTCAACTAATGCCCCAGAGCCTCCTTTTATAGACTAAGGAGTCCTATCGGCTACCAATACAATTCCTAAGATATCTCAATCTTTTCTAAACATAAACATAATCTTATAAATAAATACATTATGTATATCTTGTACATAAATATCTCAATACTTATCTTCACAAGTATTCTTGTTCTCCAAACAATCTTTATCTTTAATTCATCTTATCCTCTTAGACAGTGAAGAAAGTCTTCACACAGTTGTAAATCCTTTTCCACCACAGCACTAATAAACATAATCAATATAACATTAGTACTAAAGCAGGGTATAAATACACGAACAGTATAACTTGTACTAGCAGTCTAAATTTACTAACTTGGCAAAAGCACTAACTACTTAGCTTAAATTTTAGTCTTCAACACTGAGCAGTCTTAACTTCAACTAACAGCAGTAACTATATGCTATTAGTACTAAATTATACTAACAGTAGTAACTAGCAGTGGTAACATTATACTACCAGTACTAACTACTTAGCATAATTTGCATTATGTACATGAGCAGTAGTAACTTTAAGAAATCCATGAAGTCTTTTAAGTCCCAAGATAATATGCGGAAGCGAATAAAAGTTTTTGAAATGGACAACGATGTTTAAACAGTAGATAATAACATTTCTTGAAAATCGGCCCAATGCATAGCGACACCAAATAGCAAGCAAAGACATCCACAGCTAAGCACTTGAGAAAAACATGCTAAAACGGTCAACATAAAGTTGAGTGAATTCATAGGTCATAAAAAGAATGTATTTACTGTTGCACTAAGCTCATGACACCAAAGCACAATTTAAAAGGAAGCATTTTATATGCCACATAGTATTCCATGCCCTAAAGGTATATGACCAAGATCACCTATTGACATTCCGACATGGTATATATCTGGTTGTTCGGGACCTCCAAATCTAGTAAGCGCTACTTACCCGGATAGGGATAATTACTCCCAATAGATCTATTTACAACATTCGCGCTCACTTAACCAGTACGGTCGGTTAAGCAATTGACGGTTCATGATAATTCGGGCATTAGTGGTCTATTCGCTACTTAGGCAACACGTAATCAGGAAAAGGAAACGTAAAGTAACTGTGTCCATAGTTTGAAAACAAGCAATGTTTCTCACCCTAAAATAGTAAAGTAAAAGTAGTAAAACATGGGGCTATGAACTCACCTTAGCAAAATGAGCAAATGATAATCACGCAAGTAAAAGATGATATAGAAATCTAGCCGCGACCTAGAATAATAACGCGTCTCAGAAACACGGAAAGTATGCCAAGAATTGCACAATATGTTCATCACCAAAATACATCCTTGTGTGTTTGCTTTAGTTTGTTTAACAAAACATAATGAAATGAAATCATATAGTTTTTCGTTAAGTTTCAGCGTTTAATCCAAAAATTACTATTTTTAGAAAGTTTCTATTTTAGGAAAGTTTTTAATTTCAAAACGTTAATACCGTCCTCTATATTTATATAGTTTCCATATTTTCAAAACGCACTAACGAGCCTTAATCGCTTAACTTCTATGTCCGTTTCGCTAATTTTTTACCAAACTTACTATTTTTAGTAACTTTCTAGCTTTTCTCAAAATATGTTAACGACGTCTTTAAATAATACTAATCAATAGGTATGTGTTACTATATGTTTCGCTAGTGTTTAGAAAGTCCAAAAATGTTCAAAAGTGTTCGAAAACTCATTTTACTATTCACATCAGCACACTATTCATCCGGTTTTGTCGAAAAATGATTCAAGTTTCATTTGGCTATAACTTGGTCGTTTTAAATCAAATTTTAATGTGCGATATATGGAAAATTATCTACTCAAAACGAGCTCTCCAAAAACTACTTTTACGCCTAATGAAAACATTTTTAGGTCGACCAAAACCTCAAAATAAATTTGGGACATCAAGCACTTTTTGTCAAAAACGCAACCAAAATCCACCCAAACTTCACAATAGTGCCTAATCTAGCCTAATCTCCATTCACAACTAATCCACAACAAAACCACACCTAAATCCAACCTAATCCCTTCATTTTTATTGTTGCAACACTCATCAACTATCGTCTTACCAAGAACATAATATTTAACTAGTAAAATAAAGTAGTATCATTATTTATGAAATCTTGTCTTTAAAATCTTTCAAAAATTAAACACAACATATGGATGTATGAATCTTGAACATATAAGAAGAACAGAAGAAAAACCACAAAGAAAGATTCAAGATACTTACAAGAATGAAGAACAAGAAGTAATAACACAAGATCTATACCCAAAATCAATAGATCTTGAAAAAACCCAAATAAAAATCAAACCCTAATTTGTAGATCTTGAAGAAAACCTTTAAATCAAAGAACCAATACTTGCAAACACCTTAGGTAACCTTAGAAATAAACTTGGAATGAGTGGATCTTGATAGAAATAAAAAATATGGAAAGTATATGTGTGTGTATGTATGCCGTGGCAAAGAGGAGAGGAAAAAAGAGAAGAAAATTTTGTTGGTGGCTTGAAAATGATTATGAAACTCTAAGTTGGAAGTATGTAATGTATTTATAGGCCAAAGGAAAGTTTAGGGTTTGTGTTTTGTAGCATCAAGTGACCAACACACACCAAAGGTGTGTGTGTACCCATGTTCGGCCGAACCTAGCCACAAAGGACCATTTTGGTTCAAATTTTTGTATCATGGTTCATATTATGTGTATATGTTAGTCTTGAGTTGGTCAAATGAAGTCAAGATGTGTAAGTATCACATGGTTTGGTCTAACTTGAGAAAATGTGCATGAGAATGACACTCTCATGTGTCACTATCCATCACATGCATGGAAAATTCAAATAAGATGCTCTTGATTTAATTTCAAAACTCATGGTGCATTTGGCTTGGGTTTAGGCATCCATATGTATAGAGGGAGGGATATGAACGAAAATTTTCACTTAAGAATATGAGATGGACGATAACTTAAGTTTACACGAAAAGATTTTGAGTTTCCGAGGTTTTGTTAGGTCAAAAACGCAAAAAATGCAATTTAAACATTAAAGCGTAAAAATAAATATCGAGAGTGATCGTAAACTACGAAACACTTAGAAAAGATAAAATAACTCATATAATATCTAAACTAATAAATATCCGATGCCGGAACGCGTCCGATGACGTTTTTTAGATTTACGCAGGATTACTTCCCGGTAAACCGCCAGATTCAAACGTAATGTATAAAAGTCAAAAATAATTATCGAAAAAGTTTAAAATATTGACCTAAAAATCTCAAGGTGTGACATTCTTCCCCCGTTAAAGAAGCTTTATCCTCAAAGCTTAAGACGTGGGTTCAGGATTAACGAAAAGGTGAGGGTACTTTTTCTTTATTTGGTCCTCGCGCTCCCAAGTAAACTCGGGCCCTCGTCTCGAATTCCATCGGACCTTCACGATTGGAATGCGACTTTGCTTCAGCCGTTTAACTTCTTGATCCATAATTTCAACTGGTTCTTCAATAAAACGGAGCTTGTCATCAATCTGGATCTCGTCCAACAGAATAGCTAGGGGTTCGTCTACGAAACACTTCTTCAGATTGGAAACATGAAAAGTACTATGAACTTAGCCTAACTGCTCTGGAAGTTCAAGTCGATAAGCAAGCATTCCCACTTTAGCAATAATCCTGAAAGGCCCTATATAACGAGGGTTCAGCTTCCCCCGTTTGCCGAAACGTATCACCCCTTTCCATGACGACACTTTTAACATGACCTTGTCTCCAACCTCAAATTCTAATGGCTTACGCCTCATATTGGCATAGCTCTTCTGCCTATCTCGGGTAACTTGAGTTCTCTTTTTTATTTGAATGATATTCTCAGTTGTTTCTTGAATAATTTCCTGTTTATTGTACTTGTCTCGGGTTGTGGGATTGTTACGTCTATGTGTCTATGTTTGATCGTGGTACTGACGCATCCACTATACAGTCATCCGCTTGTGTCGGGAGTCGTCATGATATGTTTTGTAAATCTTTCATTTAGTGAATTCTCTATTTTCTTATATCAATGTGTTATGATGAATCCATCCGTTACACCTCGTGTTTTCGCCTTAGACGGGGTGTGACAAAGTAAGTGTCTCAAGTCGGTACAAATTTGAAAGTACGTAGCTATTTTCTAGCTTTTACCCTTAATTAAAAGAGATGAGGTGAAATGGTAGAAGTTGATATTTTTTAATATTTGATCTCGTTTATTAAATCATATGCTTTGAATGGTGGGAGATAAGTCCATCAATATTTAAAGAAATAAAACTTTTTGAAATAACATTCTCCTTTTAGCGTAACAAAAAAAGTACATTGGCAACATAGAAACAAAAGCATTGTCATTTCGATCTTTAGTCACATTGAGAAACCTTAATTTGAGTTGCGTTAACATTGCTTATATTCAACTATTATAATTTTTAATAAGGATTTACTTAATGGTGGAAGGCAAACGGGCAACAAGTTGCGCTGCTATCCCTTTTTGGATTGCAAAGCCAATATGTTTAAAAATCACATTCGTGGATCTAGGTGTCATAACATTGTTGTGCATAACCCATTGAACTCGGTTGAGTAGCTCCACCACCTCAGGTGCAAGGAAAACAAAGGTATCAAACGCAAAAGGAATAAACACGTGTTGATTTTTAATGCATGCTTTCTTGTGTTTTGTCACTTTGCACGAGGCAGCTTTTAAAGCAGCCTGACCCATTGTGAAACCCCTAATACTTAACCCCACTAGAGGAGAAACCCTAGTCAAATCCACGCACACATGTTTCCCTCCAACCCATCCAAAAACCAACACGTCAGTTGGTCTAAGTGTAGATCTTCCATCTGACGGGTCAGTTAAAAAGTTTACAAGTGCTTCTTTCTTGGTGGAGATTCCGTCAACGCCTACATATGTCAAAAGGACGTCCCTAACCATATCGTGTTGGTACTTAAATCTCGGGAGCTCTTTACAATGAACCGCATGTTCCCCAAAAGAATCCAAACATGCCTTGCGACAAACAGGGCATATCGCATCAACAAAAAATAATGGAATCATGAGACGATACTTAAGGATAGTGTAATATTCCACTGGTGACATATGTTGACCAAGACTGTCTATAGGGATAGCTAGTAGAAAATCCTGAGCATGTGGTGCGCGCAGACACTCAAAAACTGCTTTGTCTCATAGTCATGTCAAAGTGAACTTCCATATCCTTTACCATTTCGCTAAAAAGGACATTTGCCAGTGTTTGTTGGGCTTAAGAGGGGACAGTGTCCTTATTAGTAAAACCGCTAAAATCAAAGCTTGGAATCGTATCATGAAGGCAAGCTAAAGCAGAAACATAATCATTATCCATACCACATATGCCACTATTATGTAAGATGTGGTCTTGTAGCACCTAAGATTGGGCCCTCGAGGCTACAAAAGCATAGGAGGAAACCAATTTTGCCGAGTACAAACCTAAACCACCAAATTAAATCGGTAAAAAAGCAAGTCGCCACTGTAAATCTCTAAAGAATGGTCTCCCACAAACCACTATATTCTTGATTGACCCACGCAAACCATTGTTAAAAAACAAGGCCGCCTCCTCTATGTGTATAGGTTGACAAGTCCTTAGACCAAAAAAGAGTTTGGCAATACCCATACATGATCAAAGCAAAAGGAACTCACTCTGCGGGTCATGTAAATGTAGAAGAAGACTCATCAAATCAACAGCATTCGCGGCTCTCCTCATAGCCAACCCACTAATAAAATATGCGTCTCTACTAACAGCTCCCCCAAGAAGCTTCACACCCGATGACGGCCTCCGAATATCGACAGGAAATAAACTCTCACGAAGCTTCATACTGTTAGGAACACGAAAGTGTCGATCACTTCCAAAGATATCATTAGATAGCTCGTTTAGTTATTTTTGGAAACTTACTAGGCTAGTTAGCCCAAGGCCCATGTAAGCCATGTCCATAGCCGGTCATAGGAAGTATAAATACCCTTTCCATGTTATGGAAAGGGTGTTGGTTGTTTATTATTTCACACACTTAATGCATTTTTATTTCATGTTTACTTTCTCTCTCTAAAGTGTTTATCCAACCAGTCTCTCTCTAAAACTACCTCTCTTTCCCTCATCAAGTATGTTATTAGATATTCTTCAATTGCTATCAAGAGCCATGGAGTGTTTGTTTAGTTATCGTGTTTGTTTTGGTTCATTTTTTCTTTAGTCCGTACGTCATTTTCTTGTTCTTTCTTTGTTTTCAAAGCTTCTTTGTACACTAAAGGATCATTTACCTGTAAAATCTAATACTAGTAAATCTTTTAAGGCATATAGGTGTACAAGCTTATAATCAAGAAAAACATCATTTTTGTTCAATCTTTATGTTCGAATAGCCTTATAAAGAACAAAATTTTGATTTTAAATTTTTTGGCTTTAAAACCTTAAAGTTTCCATTTTTCTTGTTCCTATAGGATTAGTAACACTAGTTGTACAAGAATTTTTGCAAAACAACCATAAAAAAGGTGTTTTTTGTGTTTTTAAAATTTTTGGTTTCGGATTAGTTGTAACCGATCTACTCAAGTTTAGTGGTAACCGATCTACTCAACCGATCTATTAATTTCTAGTTGAAACCGATCTACTTCATCTTTAGTTGGAACCGATCTATTAATTTCTAGTTGGAACCGATCGATTCATTTTTAGTTGGAACCGATCTATTCATTTCTAGTTGGAACCGATCTACTTCATTTTTAGTTGAAACCGATCTACTAAATTTTCAAAATTATACGGTTTATTTCTTTGACTTGTAAAATCCCGTGATACATTAACTTGTTTTCCCGGTTTTGTCAAGAATTGTAAAATCCCGTATAAGTTTCAAGACATAAAACACACAAAAGACAACTCATAACAACACAATTACTTTCAATCACCATTCGATCAAACAGTAATCTTTTAACATTCAAATTTCTCAATGACGACTCTTGCTGACAAAGTGATTCTTTCGGGTGCTGACAATTGTCCACCTATGTTGGAAAAAGATACGTACGATTCTTGGAAAAGAAAAATGGAGCTATACATGATAAATAGACAACATGGACGAATGATCTTTGAATCCGTTGAAAATGGTCCACTCATCTGGCCTACGATTGAGGAGAATGGTGTGACTAGGCTAAGAAAATACTCTGAATTGACTCCTGCGCATGTAATTCAAGCTGATTGTGATGTTAAAGCAACAAATATCATTCTCTAAGGATTATCACCAGAGGTCTATGCACTAGTTAGCAATCATCGAATCGCCAAGGAGCTTTGGGAAAGAATTCAACTTCTCATGCAAGGAACTTCATTGACGAAATATGAAAGAGAGTGTAAACTATATGATGAATTCGATAAGTTTGCTTATAAGAAGGGGGAAACACTACTTGATTTCTACTTGAGATTTTCACTGCTACTCAATGACATGAACATCTACAATGTGAAACTGGAACAATTTCAAGTGAACACTAAGTTTTTGAATACCCTTCCTCCTGAGTGGAGCAAATTTATGATAGATGTTAAACTAGTTTGGGACTTTCACACAACTAATATTGATCAGCTTCATGCTTACTTGGGACAACACGAATTTCATGCGAAAGAAGTTCGTTTAATGCATGAACGCAACTCAGATCCGCTTGCTTTGGTTGCAACCCATCAGATGACCTAGTCTCCTTATCCAACTCATCAGCACTCATACCAAAACTCTCAAATTCAGCCACAAGTTTTACCATATCAGTCTCCACAACATGGTTTACCTTATCAGTCTCAACAATACTTAAATAATCAATCATTAACACCTCTTTCAATTACTTATCCATCCAATGATTATCAATCATCAGTTCATCACAACGTGTATTCTCCACCATCATCTATCCCTTAATTGGAATATGCTCCCACAGTTAACCAACAATCTAAATTTCCCCAACTAGACTCATGTCTAATTGTTCCAGTGTTCCAGAAAGGTGATGATCCCATCGAGTCTATCAATCACATGATGTCTTTCTTGACTGTTGTTGTCACTTCCCGCTATCTCACTACCAATAACCAGCTAAGAAATTCGTCAAACCCTAGGTAACAAGCTACCATTAATGATGGGAGAGTGACCTTACAACCAATTCAGGGGAGACACACTTCTTTTGCTGTGGGTACTACAAGGACCTACACTCTAAGAGCAAGTGGAAGCAATTCTGGGAAACAAAGGACTGTTATTTGCTACAACTACAAAGGGAAAGGACACATGTGTAAACAGTGCACTAAACCTAAGAGGAAACGGGATAATT
The DNA here is from genome assembly GCA_026074375.1 of Tanacetum coccineum. NCBI lineage: Eukaryota > Viridiplantae > Streptophyta > Magnoliopsida > Asterales > Asteraceae > Tanacetum > Tanacetum coccineum. The sequence continues at coordinate 20,450 of BQNB010026825.1, read as the reverse complement.
CATGGTTTAAGGATAAAGTGTTGTTGGTACAAGCTCAAGCAAATGATCAAATTCTACATGAGGAGGAATTAGTATTTTTAGCAGATCCAGGAATTACAGAAGGTCAAGCCACATAGATTGTCATTACCCACAATGCTGCTTATCAATCCGATGATTTGGATGCATATGTGTAGGTTCCGATTTACCACTTCACTTCATAACCCGAACCACAAATCGAAAATAAGAAAAGAGAAGAGAGTTAGAGAGTGAGAGATAGATGAGAGAAAGTTGAGAGAGAATAAGAAAAAAATATATTTTGAATAATGAAAATTAGATTATCTCTGGTACCACTCTTCATGAAAGACCTATTTATGACTGCTGAGGGAAAGAAACCTAATCTACAGAACTTCGAGTATTTGGAACCCAGTGCTATCCTAATAAGACTACGATGAACTTGGTAAAACTCAAGGCGAAAGCAATAATGTATATTTGTAGCTAAGCACCCACCCAAGAAAGCGTACCGAATCTACAACAAAATAAACTGCGCAAGATTCATGAAACCGTTTATGTTTTGCCTTCGATGAACTTACCGAGATTGACGTCTGTTCAAACAGTTCAGGCCTCGCACCTCAACAAATGACATACTGTTCCAAACAGTACAGAACTCGAACTTTACTTGCTTACAGCAGGACGCAGCCGTTCTGCACTTGTAAAAAGACCCAGAACCACCTAGTGTCCTCCTACAAAGAACAGGCAGAACGATTTTGTTTCAATGGTTGGATGATGATTAGGTTGTCCGATACACCGGTTGTTCCGATAAACTCTGGTTAATGTTCCCTGCAGCCCCGGCACCCGAGAATGCCATGGTTCACCTTCCATCAAGCTCTTATCACAGAAGGCGCATCCTAGCAGTTACTGAAAGCCACTCTGCCTCATCAAATACCTCTACCAGACACTAGTGATTCTGATGTTGAAACACAGTTCGATCAAGTTGACAGTAAAGTTGTTTGTAGTACCTATAAATGCTCCATGAAACCGCTTCAGAAGCATCTTCATCCACCTCTGTCAATATCGATGATATCCTAACAACCAAAACCCTCATGTGCAAAATTGACCACAAGCACATCCGCTTGAAAACAATATATGGGTATAAGGAACGACCTGTTCACTACCAGGAAACAGCAGGATACCGATGCGATGTGGTGTTACATCAATGAATTCATAAGCTCATGTTGAACCAAGACTACAAGCAAGCCTTAGAGCAATAGCCCCCCCGCCAGTCTTACTCGTGCTGATTGAGGTATGCCGTGAAGAATATTCTGAGTTTTAACTTCTATAAGGGAATGGATACTTGTACCGTGTCTCAGAATACTATTCTTATCATCCTCGCACAAATGGGATTTTTCAAAATTAAGTTGGATGAATATGGAGACGTCTTGAAGAAGCCAATCTCGGATAGTGCGAAAGGTTATCGTCAGGAAGCTAGGTATTGATTTTGAGAGAATCCTTTGCTCCGATGCTAGATTAGAAGCGATAGACTCTTCAATGCTCACGCAGCGTAGTATGAACATGGTAGATCTTTCCAGATGGGACGTGAAAACTGACTTCCTCACCGAAACTGAATGAGATGTTTCTATGTTAGTCAACCTAGGAAGGATTTGTATGATCCATAGCATCCTATCGCATGTGTACCGACTCAAGAAGAGCTCTTTATGACTCAACAAGCTCCACGAGCGTGGTATGTACAAGCTATCAGCGTTTCCGAATCAAGTCAGGATTTAACAAAAGGCATGGTCGAGTCCTACACTCTTCACGAAGAAAAACAGGCATAACAACTTCTACAGGTACAAATATATGTAGAATGATAATATCTTTGCCATCTACTATACCCCAAAGCCCTGCCAAATTATTCAGCTTTGAAAATGAACTCAACTTTCAAGCTGACTATGAGTGACAAATTGTCATTCTTTTTAGGATTACAATTTTCTCAAAATCCCAGAGGCATCTTTATCAACCAATCCAAATATCTCAGGAAATCATGAAAAAGTTTGGTTTTGACTCCTCACACCCATTGACACTCCAATGGCGGACTTACCAACCTTGATGAAGATACGGGAGGAAAGCTAATTGATCCTACACGATTTCGTGGTAATGGTTGGGCTCCCTTAATGTATCTATAGTGCATCTAGGACCTGACATAGTAATTTGCGTTTGTATGTGTGCACGGATACCAGGCTAAGCCTACTGAAATGCACCTTACTGCTATAAAGCGGATCTTTCGATACCTAAAAGGAACCATTCACATGGGTCTGTGGTATCCGAAGGACTCCGGCTTTGAACTAAAAGCTTTTGCAGATGCTGACTATGCAGGATGTCATGACACACGGAGAAGTACTTCTGGTTCAGCTCAATTTCTTGGACATCGACTTGTTAGCTGGTCATCCAAAAAAGCAGAAAATTACTGGCCTTCCTCCACTACGAAGCTGAATACATCGGCCCTATCCGATGCTGTGCTCAAATCCTCTGGATGCGGATCTCAACAACAGACTAAGGATTTGCGTTCAACAAAATTCCGATGTTAATTGTGACAATCAAATTGCTATTGCACTATGCTGTAATAGTTCCAACACTCGCGCTCCAATAACATGATATCCGTCACCACTTCATCAAGAGCAGGTTGAAAGGATAATGTTGAGTTATATTTCGTGGAGACAAAATACCAACTGGCTGACATTTTTACGAAGGCATTACCGAGAGAGCGCTTCGCCACACTACTCCCACTGCTTGGAGTTAAACAAATGTCACCAGAGACTCTGAAGGAACTACAGGATGAGTCTGTCTCCGAGTAACCAAGTGTTTTTCCACAATTGTATCCTGTAAATTGTAACAAAAATAATAAATAAATAAATAAATAAATAATAAATAATTTATTTTTAGACTAAATGGCTTTCATTATAGTAAACAGACTGTAACCCGTTGTTCACCCAAGATTAATGTGCTATTCATTGCATATATCTTTACAGACAAGAATGTTGTCTAAGGCCCCGAACCATTTTTCTCATCTAACCAACTTGTTTTATCAAACGTGTTCGGAATAACCTAAACAAACTTGACAACGGTCCCATAGTTTGAGGGGGGAGAATCAGTACTAAATAAACAGTTTTTGCAGTCAAAAAGGCGTACTGTTACTGAATCTATTGGCGAAAGATGACACGACCAAACCGCCTACAAGTTCAAGAACAGATGTAGTATCATTCCTGTATAGGTATTCCTAAAGGTCTTTAGTGTCAAATACTCAACTTGATATTTGTGCTATTTCACCTCACCTCCATACAATGAAGGGAGATTGATAAATTTAAGTCCATTCCAGATCAAAATCAGTCACAAGTTTTCATACTTTTGATCGGGGGAGAAAATGTGACTTAAACATGTAAAACGGATAATTAATGTTTCGATTGATTCTAAAATGCTAAGTCCTATCCATGCATGTGCTAAACATCTTTCGATTATCGACGCACATGTGTAGGGGGAGCATAAGTGTTAAAATATCAAAAATGACAAGATACCAAAAGTTTGTATTATACACACGTATCTTGATAACTGACAAAGAATCTTTTGTTTCATGTTTGTGAAAGTGATCTTAAGGAATGCTGAGGAAAGAGCGTGTTTTAAACCACCAGGGTATTCGTATATAATCTCATGCCTGGTCTTCGGACAGCGCCCACTAGTGCCGTTGATATCCCATCAATTACTTGTACAAGATTGGAATTTCCCAAGGCACTTCATATCTTTCGAGATATATTTTCAAAACATCATCAGAGCATTCTGAATTAAACTTTTCGTTTGTGCCGCCAAACAAATTTTATAAGCTCATCGAATGTTGTTTACAAATCATTTTTGCCACAGGCCCTTCTACCGGTACTTAATTGTATAAGAAGTAAAACGCTGAAAAAAGGAATTGTAACTGATAGTAGCAGATATAACAGACTTACTCACTTCTTACCATTCTATAAGTAGAAATACTAAAGTTTGAGTGTTATAGTCTTCGGACATCTGGACTAGAGAAACTGTGACCTTAGGAATCTGAATAACTTAGTTATAAAGGGAACTTAGCTTGTCCACGAGCCGGAAAACCTGTCAGAAGGTTCTTTTAAAGAATCTGAACTGATCACAGGTCAGTATTCATACTGTAATCATGGATCCTCACGGAATCATAGGTAAATGCAAGAACCGACATATTTGAGGTATCGTCTATACTCTGTCCCTTCAAAATATAAAACCATTGAGTTTTTCACAGAAATGTTTTTCTAGAACACATAAGTGGATTTGACATAACAAAATTCTTTTGGTGAGACTAAATTTACTATTTTTGGCGAATGACGACCTCAAAGTAACCCGGTATGTGCAAAGACATGTTCTCATATCATACCACATATCTGAAGTAATCATGAAAGCATACATTCAAAAGCTTCGCATAATCTCGAAAATCAATGTCTTCTTCCAAAGTGCAAAAGTTCAATATAGACGGAAGAAGATAAATCATCGAAAGCTTTCCAAGATCCAACAGATATGACATGTGAGACTAAAGATCAGCGTATTGCAAAGTCCAAATAGAAAGAATATTCACAAAGTAATTCAGATAAGTAAAGCGTTAAACAAGTCAAAGATCAAGATCAAGTCATCACAACAAGTTCTGAAGATAATGATCAAGGTGTTTACGTTTTCGAAATACCAAAGCACAACAATTGAAGTACCTAAAAACAACGAGCTAAAGAGACCAGCAACGAGTGAGCAAAACCTTTCTCATGACCTCATCTAGGGGGAGATTGTTAGGATCACATAAATGGACCCGAACAAAGAAGCTTCGGTCACTTGAAGATACAAGACAAAAGTGTAGCTCAAAAGACAATGTTAATTAATGTTTATTATGTATACGGACCAAGATGTAAAAAGCCCAAAAGAAAGCCCTCAAAGGCAAATCCTAGTTAGTATAAATACACCTAGTTTAGTCAAAAATTAGGTTAGCTACTCCATTATTTATTTTTCATCTTAAGGGTTTGTAGCAACTCTTGTTTTTCTTTCAATCAAAAGTTCTTTAATGTTTAATCTTTTATTGCCATTGATCTTGTGATTCATCCATGGAATGATCTAGGGATCCTACAGTTCCCGAGTCGAACCAAGTTGTGGATATCCATGATCCCAACGAAATGGTTGACATTCCCGACGACGTTCATTTAGTTTATTATGATGGTGATGATGAAGAAAACCCGGAAGAAGATCTGGAAGAAGACCCAGAAGAAGAACCAGAACCGAATAATGGGCTTGTGAATCAATTTACCCCACATGTTGACCCACATCAGCCCAGTGTTATGATTGGTTGGTTAGAGGAGAATGATGGTGTAAATGAATGTGTTAATAATGAGGATATTGAAGACGAAGATGTTGAGATTAAGCTCGATGACGATGCTGAGTTGATATTTCCTTATGAGGTGGAGGGTGACAAAAACCTGCCACATGGAGGTGTGTCATCCAATTCTAAGCCACCTAATGCAGAGCCACCTACTGCGGAGTCATCTGATTCAATGTAACATCCCGATTCAGAGTAGAGGAAAAGGATGCGCCGTAGCACCTGAGTCCACTTTAGTACATTACCCAAAGGCCTTATGCTGTTCGCGACTTTCCGAGGGGTGTATTTGAGGTAGGAGAGCCATCTTCTGCTCATGACTCATCTTATGTCGGTGGATTGGCACCTTGGGCATTGAGACGTGATTTATAGGTGTCCCGTGCACGATCTAGAGTCACGGAAGCTGAGTTGGGAACATGCCAAACTGAGATTGCTCTTCTGAAATCAAAGAATAAGATCGGGGAAAAAGAGAGAGAGATACCTAATCATGATTTGGGAAACGTTGAGCATGTTTTGGGTGATGTTTTAGAGAGGTTGAAGGTGTTAGAGAGCAGGGAGAATGCTACTTCAAAGAAGAAGTTGGTTGAGGCTGAGATGAAGTTGGAGTTGGCTCGTATGGAGCATGATATGGTGGAGAGGAGATTACATGCATCTTATGGGTGGAACAAGAGGTTTTATATGGAGATGGTTCGCATTGGGGCTGTTCCTAAGCCACCATCCGATGATGAAGGTACTGAGCGTCCGAGAAAGAAATCGAAGAACTCTACTTTTGATGGGACCGAGGGACCTTCCGAGCCACGTGGACCACCTAGTGAGAACCAATTTTCAAACAAGCCAAATAAATAATCTAGTTAATTCTCGTCTTGTGTGATCGAGTCATATGATTGTGTTAATAAATTTCGTGGTGTTTGCAGTAAATTTTTGCAGGAAATACTTATTGGATATGCGTGCAAAAAAAATTCAAGAAAGATTTTCCTGACGGCGTCCCCAGCCCAGTACTAGAAAATTCGAATTTTAATTTTGAAATTTTTGTATAATTTCCTAAATTTGTACATTTCTTAAAAACCTGCAGGAAATCACGAATGGTTTTAACACATTCATCCTATCTTTAAATTATTTATTTGTCAATGAGTCGAAAACGTAAAATTATATAGTTGTATATTTATCATTCCGCCGATTTTACGCTAGGTATGTTTGCATCTTGTCTTTGATTTGCAGGAAATATTTGATGAGGAGAAGCCCGAAAGTTCTTAGGAGTTTCATGTGGACAATTCTTGGATGACGATTTAGCCAGGATCATTGTTTCTTCTCCATCTTTGAGCAAAACTAGGGGAACATTAGTTTCTTTCGCCCACTTTTCTTTTCCTTTTATTCGTTTACGAGTACTTTGTAGAACATTAGGGACAATGTTCGTAATAAGTGTAGGGGAAATGAAAGCCTTAGAAACTATTCCATCATTTGTCTTTGCTTTGTCCTTAAAATGATGAGTAATATATCGAAACGTAAGCGTAAAGGATAATTTTGACCCAAATTTATGGCACATACCGATGGAACATAGTAATAATACTTGCTAAATGATAAGAGGCACTAGGATTAACCCATGTTTTAAACCTGTAGTTGTTACTATGGTCACCTCGACTATATAACTATCCCACACCCTTGCTTCGTGCTCATTTTTAGTGCGAGATCCCCCTGGTTAAACCTCAACCTATCCTTTTCATATTTTTTCTATTTATGTATTACGGAACGACCGAAAGGAGATTTCAAGAAATTCCTGAATAGACTATTCCGGAAGTATGTAGTAGTTGAAATTTGATACCTACAACCAATTGTTACACCCAAAACCTTAGCCTACCCTATATGTACTCGCTGTTAGTACATTGTTGTGTTAAACCCTAGTTAATTATTGGAGTATACGATTGCTAAGTCCTTATCCTTGTATATATTGTTTTGGGACGATTGGGATTCATGGTAGTATTAATTTCGCAGAAGAATGGGGAAGAAAAGTTAAGTCAATACCCCCATATGTTTGTCAAATAGGCTCCATGTTATTTTGATCCAACCAATTCGGGTCATTAGATTAGTTTATTTACCGAGTCTGTAAAAGGTTCAAGTGTAGGGATACCATTTGCGTTTGTTTGTTTTTTTATATGTTTATGTTTATCATAGTGATGAGGTGTAATTTTATACACTTTTTCGGGGTCATGTTACCCTTATAATCATGCAAAAATGTCTAAATTATGTGCTTAATTGTTTCTTTTTGCATTTTTAGCATTTGGAAGATATTTGGAGGAAATACACGTGACTTGGACTCAATTTGGGAAGAAATCAGACAAGATTGCTTAACGGGTGTGAAGATTAATGACAATTCAAGACCAGGCCCTAGAGACGCCGTCTGGAATTTCCCAGACCACGTCTGGACTCAACTGGGATGCCGTCTGAACCACGGAGACGACATCTGGATCAGCCGTCAAGTTTGAGGACCCAAGAACCCTAGCTTGACGACGGCGTCTGAAAAATGGTGACGCCGTCGCGGCCTGAAATCTATATATACAAACTCAATTTTATGTTTTATATATACACTTTTGATAGAGAATTAGGGTTTAGTTTCATGGGAGGTCGACTTGTACCAGATTTTAGGAGTATTTTAGTGTTTTCCAACCCTTCTATACCATCCCTAATCGTTTGATTCATAATAGTGAAGTCCTTTTATCCCTTATCTTTCAATATGTCTTGTTGTTTGATATATAATTGTGCTCCTACTATCTTGAACATGCTAGGCTAGATCTTTTGAGTGTTTGCTTATGATTGTATGTGAATTGGTATGTAGATCTTAACTTTGTTGCTTCTTGTTGATGTGTGTGCATGTTTAGTCCCTTATCGTTAGATCTTGGAAGACATGATTGCGTAGAAAGGATTCCACATGTAATATTCTTCATACTACCTTACCCATGTGTGGATGATCCCCTTTAGGTATTAATACAAATGCGTTTCTCTAGATCAGGGGCTTTGTAATAGTCGTCATACTACTTTACTTGTGCATTGCCCTAGTTAGCTATTTTGTAGACGGTGTTTTCGTGTAATTCATCATGCATTAGAATAATACCTACATATACATCACAAGTGTGACAAAGCAATAGAGTTAGGAGAAGCTCCCAAGGATCATGCATGATTAAGTAAACACTACTCCCTTATCATACGAATCCCCCTTATCTTTAATTAGTTTAAACTAGTTTAATTAGTAGTCTAAAACAAACCACCTTCAAAACCAGAGATTTTATTTTGCTTTCATAAAATATAAAAATATAAAAATAGTCTTCTTCCAACCCTTAGTTCTTAGCTACGTTTAATTAGGACATCTACTGACGCCTATTCCCCTAGAGAACGATAACAACCCCCGTGTCTTGCCTATACTACACTACAATGGTTAGGTACACTGCCTAGGGAGTTGTAAAACCTAAGTGAGTTTACAACACTCATCAAAGTTGTTGATCCTAAACCTTGATCGATTCTTTAGCTTGTAAAGAGTATGTTACCTTGGATAAATCCAAAATAACACTAGTAGAGACTTTGCGTATATACTAAAGTGTATGCAAAATCTACACCTTAATACTCTAGAAGTAATATCAATGGAACAATAAATATGAATGAACAATGAATATTAGCCAAAAAGCTTCAATATTATTATGATAAATAATACGAGTACTCTGACTAGTACTAGGGTTTACAACCTTGAAGCTATGAATATGTCTAGTGTGATATGTTTACAACCATAACCTAGGATCTCCTTTTATACACCAAGGAGTCCTTTACAAGATAACTACAAATCTTTTAAGATCTTCTATAATTCTAAACATATACATATATTTCTATCTTTATAGAATATACACTTAGAATAAGTCCATGCTTATCTTTTCATACGTCTTTTATCTTCATGCAGTCTTCAACTTCTTGTGGTAGTTGTAATCTTCATGCAGCAGTACAAAGTCTTCTAACAGTATTAAGTCTAGTACTGGCAGTACTAACTTTCTTCTGGCAGTACTAACCAGTTAGTACTGGTAGTTATATTCTGAGCAGTACTAACCTCTTCAACTAGAAGTACTAACATGTGAAGATTTATTCCCAACAATCCTCCCCTAAACTTGTGATTTACCTTCAAATCTCAAGTTTCTTATGAATCAAATCTTCTAGTCTACTTCTGCTGAGGATGCTTCCAAACACTTTACATCCTTGATCTGTTTTCTAGTATGTAGATTTTCTTTAGAAGCTCATCTGACATCCCTAAACGTTGATCCACTTGCAGTTTAGCTACGAACATCAAAGTAAGTATTGCTATGCTTAAAGGATAATCCTTTTCAACCAGCATGAAGATGTCATGTCCTTTTGTTGAAGATACATGGTGAACACCACATGTATCATATAACCTCCATGTCAATGGATCATGCATATATCTCTGAGATTTCCACAACTCATCATCATCATTAGGTTCAAAAAGTCTCTTTAGTTCAACCCACAATTCTTTCTCTTTATCTTCAATAAGTCCTGGTGAGTTTGATCTTTCTTGAACTATACTCCATAGTTTGACTAGATCATCCCTATCAAATTCTTTAGCATATCTTCAAAGAATTGATATATTTCTATATGATCACCTACTCTGATGATTTTCCAATACACTCTTGAGTCTTCAGTGTAGATCTCTAAATCTATGAGTGGATACTTGGTTTGTAGAGCCTCAACATGCATCCCTTCTTCTGGAACTATATTCAAATATTCAGTAAAGTCTTCCTTCTCAGCATCATCCTTCTTCTTTTGTCTTTTATCACTTTCATCACTTTGCTTTTCACCTGCTCTTTTCCTGGCAAGTGTTTTCTTCCTACTTCCTCCAGTTTTCTTTTCACTATCTTTTTCCTTCTCAGAATCCATGGGTACAAAAGATTATGTTTAATCCCGTACTCTTTCAAATATAGGTCTAATGTCTTCATAACTCATTCCCTTGAAATGACTCATCCTGTATCCACCTTGATTCTTCAGATACATACACATGTTCTTCCTTAATTCAGCCACAGAAAAAGGTCTATTTTGAAGTGTATGATATCTTATCACAGCAGGATCACTCCAATCAATATCATGAGTTTGAGTAGCTTCAGCTACAACTTCTTTCCTTTCATCCAATTGCTTTTGTAATTTCAAGGCTGTTTCAAAGTAAATCCTTTCTTGTTCTTGTTCTGCCTTAAACCTAGCTTCCTGTTCTGCATTGAATCTGGCTTGTTCTTCCTCATGCACCTTCTGAGCTAGTTCTTCATCAACACTCATTTGTACTTGAACCCTCTTCTTGATTTTCTTTGGTGGCTTAGATTCTTGCATAATTGCTTTGCCTTTGTCCTTTCTCCTTGTTTCACTTCTTCTGATGTATACTAAACATTCAGCAGCAGTACTAACATTTGGATTGGCAGTACTAACTTCTGCACCAGCAGTACTAACTGGTACATTAGCAGTACTAATCTCTTTTTCACCCTTTTCACCACTTCCAAGGTCTTCTATAAGCTCAGTAGGAGTTTCTTGTTCTTGAAGTATCTTAGTATCAGCACTAGTCCTCCCCTGAATCTCAGCATCCTTTTGAAACCATAAAGTTCCTTCATCTTGTACCAAAGAAATAGTGGGGTCTTTATCAATTTAAGCTATCTTCTTCCCCTGTTTGGAAGGATCCTCTAAGTCTTCTTTATTATCAGAAATCACCACTCTGGCTCTCCTCCTAAATTGGCTTGTGTTGATAGTCTGCTCTAACTTCTTCACCCTCTTGATAAGCTTTGTAAGAGCAGTACTATAAGTCTGTTTTGTTTGCTTTAATTCAGACTCCAAACCTTCAACTTTCTTGGATAAAGAGGTACACAGAACCGTCAATTCATTAAGTGATAAACTACCCTCATCACGTCCAAGTGAGTGAACACTTTGGAGAGGTGATTCATGGGGCATTGGAGCAGGCTCCACTGCATCATGAGTGGTGTGCATAGGTTATGGTGAAGCAGGTGAAGCTGGTTGTTGATGTGTTTGAGGAGATATGGATGGTGAAAATGTTATTCTTGAAGGAGATGTTTGTGGTGTAGTGGATTATGGTTGACCCAGAACAAGCATAGTTTGAAATAAGGGAATGACTACCCCAGAATATCCCTTGGAGGCTCTTTTCATGTTGCTGAACAGTTTGTGTATAAGGGTAGGAGTAGGATGGGTTCTTGTATGGGGGAAGAAGAAGTCTTTGGTGTTTGTTCAAAAGGATTTGTATGAATCTGGGATACATCGAAAACTTGTGTGTACTATCCAAATTCTTTACCATGGCATCAAAGATTAATTTTAAAAAGTTAAAAGTTCTGTTTGTTGCCAGACATATGATAACAATAGCTATATTGCTACTAAACTGCTCCCAATCAGTCTTCTTAGGACTCAAATAGTGGAGAATAGTATGTATGAAGAATTTCTACTGAGGGGAAAAATGTCCCTTTTGAAAAGTTAGGCTATCAAAAGTGATTACATACCCCATGAGAGCCAGTTGCTCAAAAATTTCTGCAGTAGGGAGAAAGCTAATACCATCAGAATCTTCAAGCTTGAGATGTCTTCTAATGTAGGCCTCAATAACCAATACCTTAACCTTTCTATCTATGGTAGCAATAATACCCATAACTCCATCCTTAATTGTGCTTAAAGCAGCAGTTTGCCAAAATTGTTCAATAGGAGAAGTATAAATGGTTGGGCTTTCAATGAGGGCATACTTGATGTGACTTGCAGAGAGAAAATCAATGATTTGGTGAAACCCCTCACTTCCTTCTGACTTCTCTAAGTAGGCAACCATGTTGTGCTTGTCGCAAAATTCTAAATTCGCCATTTGATGAAGATAAAGTTAATTAAGGTTCTGGGATATGATCATGGATGAGAGTATGTGTATTTGGTAGAGTTAATTGAGATAAGAGAGAGTTTTTAAGTTTTGTAATTGGACCGACTGAATAAGATTTGTACTTATCTTGAAGAAATCCTACGAATTTATAGAAAGATCAAGAATTCTTCAATTAGTCAAACCCTATAAGCTAGGTAGTTGGCGGAAATATCTCAACGGGTCTTTTAATTGATGAAATTATGTTATGCTTCAAATAATACTAACGATCACCTAGCAGTACTAATTTTAGCCTAACAGTACTAACTTGAAGCCCAACAGTACTAAATCATGTCCAGCAGTATTAAGTAATGCCCAGCAGTACTAAGTAATGCCCATCAGTACTAACTTTGAGATACCAGTAATAACCTCAATGTCGTCCAAAAAGCATGTCCATCACCAAATCTTGAATCTCACAACCTCTCTATCTGTTTTTATGCTCACAATATCTCTCAATTCTTTTTGCTCACCATTTCACTCTTTTCTGTTTTTATCACACAACTCTCTTTCTATTTTTGAGCTCACTATTTCTCTCTATTCTTTTTCTCACCATTTCAGACAATTTTGTACAATGTGCCATCAATTCCATTAGTTGCATACTGTCCTCCCCACTTCCAAGTGTGTTAACTCTTGAGAGAGGTGGATCATTGGACTGTTTTAGATGCAGCCTCAAACCTAATTTGAGCATCTACATCCCCAATATGGTAACGTGGCACCTGGGACCACTACCCGAACCAGTTCCCTAAGGGTTTGGCTCATTAAGTGTTGCCATGGATTGGGTCCTATTGATGTTACCACTGTCTTGCTCTGCTTCTAAGCTAGAAGCAGTAGTGGCAGCCCTTTCTATTCTGTCACCCAACTCCTTATAGACAGCCTCATCACCAACCTTTTAGGGGGACCACCAGACTGAGGTACCTTAGTGTCCCAACCTCTTTTGTCTTGCCTATGTGTTTGATACTTTTGTCTGATGGAACATGTCCTTCTATTCATTCTTGACTGCTTATTAACATAATGAACCTCCCCTCAATACATTAGAGGTCAGCAATCAGCAATATCTCTTCTAGCAAACTTCACAATTGGTATCATCAAATTCAATCATACTGCTTGCTTATCCTGCAAGTGTTAGTCCAAAACCAGAAAAGCACAATCCAAAGCATTTTCTTGTTTAGCAGTATTAATTTTGACTAACAGTTTTAACTAGCAGTATTAAGTATAACTGACAGTACTAGTTATATTTAGCAGTACTAATGGATACAACTAACAGTACTAATCCTTTTACAAAACTTTACAAAGACATAAAGAGATTGAGATATTAAGGATTAAGCATTCCAATACTTGAGACCAAGTACTGAAACCTTCCAGGATCAAAACCTTTTGTAAGAAGATCTGTAACATTATGTTCAGTATCAATTTTAACCATTTGAATTAACTTTTTAGCATTGCAATCTCTTATAAAATGATGCCTAATCTCAATATGTTTTGTTTTAGAATGTTGAACATGATTTTTAATAATGCAGATAGTACTGTTATTATCAATGTGAATTATAGTATTCATAAAATTATACCCATAATCCAGCAATTGGTTTTGAATCCAGAGTACTTGTCCACAGCAGCTAGCAACAACCATATATTCAGCTTCAGTTGTAGAGGTGGCAATGACTGTTTGCTTCTTGCACTGCCAAGATATCAACCTATTTCCTAAAAACTAACAACCTCCGATTGTTGACTTTCTATCTTGAGTTGCTCCAGCATAGTCACTATCAGAGTAAGCAACTAGTTCAAATGGATAATCTCTAGGATACCAAAGGCCTAGTGTTGGTTTGCCTTTCAAATATCTAAAAATTCTCTTTACAGCTAAGAGATGTGATGTCTTTGGAGTAACTTGAAATCTGGCACATGCACAAACTGAAAACATGATATCTGGCCTAGATGCTGTGAGATACATCAAAGACTCAATCATAGATCTATAGAGACGTACATCAACATCATCAGTATCTCCATCTCTGACTAAAGGCTTTTCCAAATCAATTGTTGTAGAAGCAGACTTCATATCTGTATAGTTGAATTTCCTTAAAATCTCAGCTACATATTTATCTTGGCTGATAAATATTCCATCTTCCTTCTGTTTTACTTGTAAGCCTAAGAAGAAAGTAAGTTCTCCCATAGAACTCATTTGAAACTTATCCTTCATAAGCTTTTTAAATTCAGTACATAATTCCTTCTTAGTAGAGCCAAAAATAATGTCATCTACATAGACTTAAACAAGCAAAATATCTCCTTTCTGCTTCTTGATGAACAATGTCTGATCAATCTTCCTTCTTTGAAACCCATTGCCCAACAGATAGTTGGCCAAGGTTTCATACCATACTCTTGGTGCTTAATGCAGACCATAAAGTGCTTTCTCCACTTTGTAAACTTTGTCAGGATAGTCAGGATCATCAAATCCTGAAGGTTGACACACATATACCTCCTCTTCTATCTGACCATAAAGGAAAGCACTCTTCACATCCATTTGGTACACCATAAATCCCATAAATGAAGCATAAGCTAAGAACAGTCTTATGGCCTTAATTCTTGCTACAGGGGCAAAAACTTCATCATAGTCAATGCCTTCTTCTTGAGTATGTCCTTGAGCAACTAGCCTTGCCTTGTTCCTTATGACTATGCCTCTCTCATCTTTCTTGTTTATGAAAATCCATTTTGTACCAATGGCCCTTTTTCCCTTAGGTAAATCCACAAGAACCCAAACCTTTTGAAGCTTAAAATGTAGAAGCTCTTCTTGCATTGCCTTTACCCAAGCTGAATCACTTGGAGCTTTGGAAACACTTTTGGGTTCTTCCTGGGACAAGAAACAAAAAAATAGACAAATATTAAGTTCTTCATGTGTTTTGCCTTCATAAATAGCACTGAGAAACCCTTTTTTATTTGCAGTTTTTGTCATTCCTCTTATCTGTACTCTAGATTGTATATCATCAATCACTTGATAAAGTGAATGATCTTTATTGATTCTTGTATGTGGAGTAGTAGGAACTTGATATGAGATATTAAGATTGCTCATATCCAATTCTGTTTCATCACCAAATAAATCTGCATTTGTGGCTTCATGTGTAGCATTGTCTCTTAAAGAGAACATGTTTGATACAGTTGGAGGGAGATTTGATCTTGTAGTAATGACTGTTGGACTAACAGTATTAAAATTTAGGCTACCAGTTCTAAAATTTGCACTAGCAGTATTAACACTTGGTCCAGCAGTATTAATATTTGGAGTACTGCTTTCAGGTCTGTCTTCATCATCAACTCTACTGTCATTAGATACACCTTCATCAATCTTCTCTCTAGGATCTCTAGAAGGTTGTGGTTCTTCATTACCATCATCCTTGGAAGATGAATCAAAGTATGAAGCATCTTTCCAAATTGGCATCACAATGCAATCTTGACTGGTTTCATCATTCCCTGTAAATGTACCTGCATTAAGATCTCCTTGTGTACCTGCAGATTCATTAGTGGTTGTACCTGCAGCTACTGGTACATAATTCATAGATTGGGTTAGAGAATCAATATCAAACAGCTATTTTGGACCATTCCCTTCTATTATAGGCTTATTCTCTAAAAACCCAATATGCAAGCTTTCTTCAACCTTCATGGTTCTAGTGTTGTATATCCTAAAAGCTTTACTACTCAAGGAATATCCAACAAAGAAACCTTCATCACTTTTGCCATCAAACTTGCCTAAATGATCTAAGGTATTGAGAATAGTAACATGACATCTAAATGGTCTCATAAAACTTAGAGCTGGTTTAAAACCTCTAAAGAGTTCATAAGGTGTCTTGTTATGAGGCTTGACTACTAAGACACTATTCTGTACATAGCAAGCAGTAGAAACTGCTTCAGCCCAAAATGTGGTAGGTAACTTAGAGTCTGCTAACATGGTTCTAGCAGCCTCAACTAATGTCCTATTCCTCCTCTCAGCAACCGTATTCTGCTGAGGAGTCCTAGCAACACTATATTCTCTCCTAATACATTTTTCTCTACAAAAATCATCCATAACTTTATTCTTAAACTTTGTCCCATTATCACTTCTGATTATTTTTAATTTCTTATCCACTAGGTTTTCTATCTCTTTAATAAAGTTCTTAAGGATCTCACTGGTTTCATCCTTAATTGCTAAAAAGAAAACCCAAGTAAACCTGCTATAATCATCAATGACTACTAAGCAATACTTCTTATGCATTAAGCTACTCACAAAAGTAGGACCAAATAAATCCATATGTAGTATAAACAAAGGCTTAGTAATAGGATTCAGAACTTTGGACTTACAAGAAGCTCTGTGTTGCTTCCCTTTAAGACAAGCAACACAGGTTTGGTCATTTTTAAAACGTTTTAAAGGCAAACCTCTTACAAGATTCTCCTTAACAAGCTTATTAATATTCTTAAAATTAATATGACCAAGCCTCCTATGCCATAACATTGATTCATCTAATGTAGCCTTAGCAACAAGACAAGTTAAACCATCTTTAAGAACAATGTTCTTCATATCAAAACTATACATATTATCTTTTCTAGGAATTTTAAGAAGTATCTGACTTTCATCAGGCAACTTAAAATTAGAAGATAGGACAAGACATTCAGAGTCAGTAAAAAGGACACAGTTCTTTTTGTCACACATCTGTGAGACACTAAAAAGGTTAAACTTTAACTCATTGACAAAGTATACATCCATTTTTCCATATAATAAAAACTACCATGATTCCCAATCGTCCCAAACTGTATACACTACAAATGACTCGACTTAGCAACAATGTAATCAAGTAAACAATTAACTAGGGTTAAACAATTATGTACTAAAAATGAGTACATACAAGTAAGGCTAAGATGATTTAGGTGTAACTTTTTAGTGGGGTGTAAACAATGCTCTTCATTAATAATCCGGAATCCATCATAAAATTACAAGAACCGCAAAAAAGATAGGCTCAGAGGGGTGTACTAGGGGTATCTTGCACTAAAAGTGAGTGCGAAGCAAGGGTGTGGGGGTAGTTATATAACCAATGAGATCATTGATGAGGTGTCATTTTATACACTTTTTTGGGACCATTTAACCCCTAAATGCATGCAAGTATGCACAAATTACGTGTTTAATCATTTCTTTTTGTCATTTTAGCATTTTGAAGGTGGAAATTGGGAACCTTAATTAAAACTACGGGGAGCAGAAATAGTTATACGGATAAATACCTAAACTACGGGAGCATAAATAATGGCAAATGAAATCCTAAGAAAAATACGGGGAACATAGTTAGGCTAAAAATAATTAACTAAATATTAAAAACTATCAAAACTAAATTAAACATTGGCAATTATAGACTTCCAGGAATTAAATCGAAAGCTAAAACTAAAAAATTACAAAAAATAAAGTCATAAAAATTAAATTTTAAAATTTTATAAATTAAATATATTCTAACTAAAAAGAAAAATGTAAAAATTTTCAAATAAAACGAAGTTAAAAAAACGAACAAAACGGTAAGAAACGAAAAATGCGCGGGGCTCGTAAACGGGCCCGGAACTGTATTTTTAGCAATATTTACCCTAAATAAATGTTTTTATATTTTTAATATAAACTAAACTGATTTAAATAAAATTTTATTTAAAAGAAAAATATTTTTTTGTAATTTTTGTATTTTTTATGAATGAATTTTCTAAGATTAAAAACTAATTAAACTAATTAAAATAAAAAAGACAGATAGAAAAAAATAAACTACAAAAATATCTGAAAAAATCAAATTAAAAATAAAGAAAAAGTTGAGGAATCTAAAAATATAAAAAGCCCTAAAAGTTACTGTTTTAATTAAAAGTAATTAAACTAATTAAATTTAAACCTAAATTAATTAATTAAATTAAATAAAACTAACTAATGTTAACCTAAGGGACTAACAGTGAAAGGACAAAAGGACTGACGGGTAACAGGCTAGTTAACACTAGGGACTAATAAAAGTTAACCAAATGATAGAAAATTACACAAATGGTCCCTTGAGATGGACCCCGTTGTGCAAACTTGGTCCAAATGGCACGCACTTCGCGTCGCACAAAAGTCAAAGAAGCAAAGTTGTAGATGGGCTTAAGCTTATCATTTTCTAAAAAAGGGGCAAGTGCTGATTTTAACTCAATAAGCCAGAAAAGTGGGCTGTTTTTGACAGAAAGCCAAATAAGCTTAAAATAGTTATTGCTTTTTTCTTTGAGTTAAGGAGCTCAAATTAAGCTGAAAGTGAATTTAACTAATAAGGATAAGCTATGTTAACTATTTTAACTAAAACTAATAAGCTAATACAAGAATAAGCTAAATTGACTTGATTGTAAAAAAAAAGAAAAAGGGCTACTTTGCAGCCTAAATAAGCTAACCTAGGGGGATTTAAGTGGGGGAGGGGGGGTACAAAAATCTTGGGAGCTTAAAGGACTAGTAAAAAGCTATGGGTAAAAGCTAAAAAGTTCTAAGTACTTAATATCTAAATAAGCTAGAAAATGGGGCTGAATATGGTGCTCAGCACCAGGGCAGCTGCCAAACAGTGGCTGAAAGGCTTTTTGGGCTTATGAAATAAGCTCAATTGGGCTTTTTAGCCACAACCAACCCCAAACAGATTTACAAGGGTGAACAATGAGCTTATTTTCAAAACTTGGGAGCCTAAAAAAACACTAAAAGCTGCTGAATTTTGTGGCTTAAAAGGGAGGGTTCTAAAAAAATTTGTAAAGCCAACTTTTGACTTAAACTTGGTCAAATAAAAAGGACAGAACTTAAGGGTTTTAAAAAGGGTTTTTGTGACTTAAGTGAGCTCAAAAATAAGGGTGCTTAAGCTGTATAAGCAGCTTAAGCATTAAGGCTTATTTTTTTCTTTGAAAATTTGACAAAAAGGTAAATGTTCACAAAAATCCAATTTTATACTAAAAGTCATGAATTTTTTTGGTTTAATTAAGCACACACACTCAGCCTAAAATAGCTGAGTGCTTGTGACCCATACCACAACCAAAATGACCCATTTTGTCAGCTTTGCCAAACACCCCCTTAAATAAGTCAAAAGCTTTTTTTTTTACTTGATTTCACTTAAAACAATTAAGATAGATTGGTGTTAATGACAGTATAGTTAAAAGAAACAAGTAACTACAATTTTTTTTAGGATTAACAAAGAATTAAAAGACGAATTATATTGAAAATCACAAGAAACTCAATATCACTTTCAAAACTTGAATTAAACTTTTAAAATAGTACATTACACTTAAAAAGCAAGCTGGAAACTTAAATTACAAGTTAATTGAAAATTAAATAAGAAAAGCTAATTAAAAAAAACTAGTGTGGTTCGGCTTTGTGCTTTCTCCCTTTTATAGAAGTCCTTTTGCTTGCTTCTTCTTCTTGCTGTGTTTCTTGTGTGAGGTGAAGCCTCAGCTTCCAATCCTAGCCCTTAGATTAAAGTTGTGTTTCTTTTTGATCACAATCCGCCATTGATTTTTCTTGGGGGGAGGGGGATTGCCAGCGTGGCGGGTTTAACAGGTTAGTGGGAGGTGGGATTTGCTTAGACTGGGTTATAGAAGGGTTGGGTAAAAGGGTGAAGCTGGTCATGTGATGGTGGGGGGTTCAAGGGAGTTGGCGGGAAAGGGTTGGGGAAGAGAGCCGTTTATTGGCTGTTATAATTTGAAAGTTTCAAATGAACAAGAAGAACCCCCCATCTTTTACTTCTTTTCCCTTTCTCTTGTTTCTTTTCTTTTAGTTATAAACGAGTTTACAAATTGTCATAAACAGCCCTTGTGTTTATTGAAACAAAGATAAAGAAGGTTTTGACAATGGCAGTTTCAGCCCTTGGTGTTTTATAAAGAGAAATCAATTTTGTACAATTGCAAATTCAGTCCCTCTTATTTTTTTAAAACACTTTTCTTTTTACAAACATTTTTAAACTTGACAATTTTAGTCCCTAGGGTTTATAAAAAGTTGTTTTGGGCCAGTATTGGGCTTGGGTTTGTGTATTGGGCCCAATTGGGTTTATTTGGGCCCAATAAGGTTTGTGGGCTTGTATTGGGCCCAATTGAGTGTGTTTTGTGTGTACAATGGCTGAGATTGGCTTGTTCAAGGGCTAGGATCGGGCCTTCAAAGTCTTCATAGTCTCTGTC